>JAYJMB010001668.1:0-53174 GCA_036873735.1 Pouteria campechiana
GTCCCGGTCATGACGTTCCGTTCGCATTTCGTTTCTTCCTCATTATTTACTATGCCTGATCTGACTTCTTGAGCGCGTCCATCAGCGGCCGCGTCGAAACAGTGTAGTTAAAAAAAACCTATTTTTAGAATTGATCAATACATGAGACTAATGATATGAAAAATATGTCATAACAATGGCTAGGATGAGAATGATGAATGTTAATGTTATTTGTGTTTTTGACTTGAATATATGTCAAATTTGCTTTAAATTCCTTTATACTTTCAATCACATAGCCATTTTCTTTTGAACTTACTGAGTACTTTGAAATAATTTTGGTAACAAAGTATGCATACCTTAGCTTGAACTCTAGAATTCATTATAATTAGTGTTTGAGACAAACAATAGATTCATTTGGGGGGATCACATCCCATGAACTGAAAAGAAAATAAGTTTTGGGGTGTGGTAGTAATAATACAGTCCAAGAATTGGGGGATCGCATTTCAAAGACTTCAAAAGAAGACAATTAGGAAGAGTGTGATGGTAATACATCCCACATAAAAAAAAAGAAAAACAAGCAAAGCAAAGAAGAAAAAAAAGCACTAAAATTTCATATGCTAATCTATTGTAATCTCTCTTTCAAGTTGTGAATTCGTAAGGTTTACACTAAATATGTATTACTTGGTTGTTTGAATGAAACTAAGTTTGAAATGATTTAAATTGAAATGGCTATAACTCTCTGCACATGCATCAGGAATCGAAGGTAGAGAAGATAATATTCAGGTTGAAATTTTTGATATACATGATATTTTGACATTTTCTTCCAAGCTATGTTAACTCTCTTGAGGTTTTTGGTGAACTTGATCAATTTTGTTTTTGTATTCTTCTTGAGTTTTGCTAGAGGATGAGCAAAGTTATAAGTTTGGGATTATTTGATAAGTGAATATTATTCACTTATATCATGCCTTTTCAAGCTAGCTTTTGGTTTGTTTTTAAGTTATGTTTAGTGGATTTGATGTATTTATGTTTGTGTTTGGTTTGTAAGCACACAACTTCAAGAAGGATGGAGAAAACACAAGGAAATGCACTAAAATGAAGAAAATGCAAAAAATATGGTGGATAACACTTCAATGTTGCGGCACAAGAAGCCTGTGCCACCGCACAAAACTTGAAATGTAAAGATTATTTGAGATAGCAAGTCAGTGCCATAACACTAAAAGTCTATGCCGCGACACTAAAATCAATAGCACATATGTGTCCATAATTTGCATTTTCAATATATTTAATGCCTGAATCAGTGAAAATGGTCAACATAAAAGTTTAAGCCCTTGAATTCATCTATCTAACACATCAAGAATCATTAGATTTGGAGTTCATATGTGAAAGTTAAGTACAAAATACTACACTCATCTTAGACTTCATTTCAGTTTCAGATGTACAAAACATGGTATCCATTTTGGTCCAATTTTGGCATATTTAGACAATGATTTGGGAAACATGTTCAACAAATTTATCTAACTAATGCAAGAAGAATCATAGATTCTGAGTTGAAATGAGGAAGTTATGGCTATAACAGTGGACCTATGTTTGATAGAAGGGCCAGTGCCACGACAATATGCCACGGCACAGGAAATGCAACACAGAGACAAGTAGCTCTATGTTGTGACACTATGCCATGGCACAATGATGAATTTTGGGGAAACAGATGGTTTTGTGCTACGGCACTGGAACTTGGGACAAGATCCAGATTTTCTACAAGTGCTTGAAAAAGGTGCAAATTGACAAAACTTGAAAGGGGGAAGTATAAAAACAAAGAGAGGTAGCCCTAATGAGGGATCTGGAGCATCTTGAGGGGTAGCTTGGAGGTTAGATTGGAGCTTGGGAAGAGAAGAGAAAAAGGATTTTCCAAAGCGACGTGCTTCAAGCTTATTTTCAGCAAGGGAAACCAAAGGAGAAGAGTTTGCTTTTATTTTCATTCTTGAATCTTTTAGTGTTTGCTTCTCATTCTTCAATTATACTTGGATTAAATTCTGTATTCAAATTTTAGACAATGTTGAATGGTAATGCTATATCTTTTGATTTGAATATGAGTGTCTAAACCTCTCCTTCTAGAAGGGAGATGGATCTTGTGTTGAAGTCATGGTTTAATCAATGAGTTATGTTATTGAATATATTTCAGAGATTTATTTATGATGTTGTGTGATTAATGGCTTCAATCTAGTGACCCTTTGTTGAATGATATTGCATTTAGGATTTGACACTCAGGAGAGGTAATACCGAATGGGATCTAAACATCATGACATGGAATGCTAGATGACTTGGGAAAGCTTCTAGGTTTTGTGAGATCATTTAGAAGAACCATAAGTCTTAATGCATTCTTAATATTCCAATTTTTATAGGGATATTGAATTTGGAATATTGAGGATAGATCCATGTCTTGACACTTGGGAGAGGAGGTTAAGTACATTGGGATTCTTGATCTATAAATTGATAAAACTAATCAATACATAGTTAGTTGAAGACATCATGATTGAAACACAAGTGAAGTCAATCCTCTAGAGCTTCTTTATCTTGATTTCTTCCGACCAAAAGCTTGCCTATTTCTATTCCTTAAATTCATATTACTCAATTTTTCAAATAAAGTTAGAATTATTTATGGGTAATTAGAATATCCAATCCCTATGGATAGGACAACCTTCTCACCACTACACTACAAAACTTGATGTCGTACACTTGCGGTATAATTTCCAAGTAAACAATCATTCAACTTCATCTCCTAATCCTTCCTTATAGTGTTTACAGTCCTCTCCAAAATTGCCTTAATTTAACAATTGCTAACCTTAACTTGCCCAGACGTTTGTGGGAGTTACAACTCGATGTGTGATGTTGTATTTCCTGAGCAAAGTTGTAAAAACCTTATTGTGGAAGTGAGTTCCTCTATCACTAATGATGGCTCTTGGAGTACCAAACCTAGAAAAGATTCTATCTTTCAATAATCTAAGCACCACATTAACATCATTAGTTTTAGTGGCCATTGCTTCAATCCACTTAGACACATAATCCACAGCAAGCAAATTATACAGGTTGCCATTTGATGGGGGGAATGATCCCTTGAAATCAATCCCACGCACATCAAATAATTCAACCATAAGATTGCCAATGAGTAGCATTTCATCTCTCTTTTCAATGTTACCTATCTGCTGACACCTATCACACATTACATAGAAGGCATTAGCATCCTTAAAGATAATTGGCTAATAAAACTGGCTTGAAAAAATTTAAGAGCACTTTTCCTCGCTTCGAAATGCCCTCCACAACTGAATGTGTGACAATGTCTTAGAATGCTCTGCTATTCATTCTCTGGTATGCAATTTCTAATGATCTAATCTGGACATAGTTTGAATAGGACTGAATCATCTCAAAAATAATGTCTTGCCATAGGCAACAACTTCTTCCATCCCTACGAATTATGCATAGGATTAAACAATATCTACATACAAAGGTTCACTTCCCTTTACAGAAAAAAATTGTTCATTAGGAAAGATCTCATTGATGGGAATGTTCTTCTTGCCTCTCTCTTGCTCGAAATTGGTTCATTATACCAACCTAGACAAATGATCTGCTATGACATTTTCTCACCCTTTCTTATCCCTAATTGAGGTCAAACTCTTGTAACAATAGAATCCATCTAATCAACCTAAGCTTGGCATCCTTCTTTGTAAATAAGTATCTCAATGCAGCATGGTCAGAATAAATAATTACTTTCAAACCAATCAAGTAAGAATGAAATTTTTCCAAAGAAAACACAATTCTAAGTAATTCTCTTTCAGTGGTGGAATAGTTCAATTGTGCTTCATTCAGAGTTCTACTTGCATAATAAATCACATGAGATAATTTCTCTACTCTTTGTCCTAAAATAGCACCAACAGCAAAATCCGATGCATCACATATGAGCTTAAACAGAATTGACCAATCAGGCACTACAAAAATTAGAGCTAAATTCAATTTTTCTTTCAAGGTATTAAAGGCAACAAGGCATTCTTTATCAAAATAGAAAGTCACATCCTTAGCCAACAAGTTATAAAGTAGTTTAGGAATTATTGAGAAATCCTTTATAAACCATCTATAAAAGTCTGCATGACCAAGAAAGCTTCCAGCTCCCTTAACTGAATTTGACGGAGGTAGCTTAGCAATCAATTCAATTTTTGCTTTGTGTACTTCAATGCCTTTACTAGAAACAGTGTGGTCCAACACAATTTCTTGTTTGACTAAGAAATGACACTTCTCCCAACTCAATATTAGATTCATCTCAATGCACCTTTTAAGTACCGATCTCAAGTTATTAAAGCAGTCATAAAATGAATCTCCAAAAATAGAAAAATCATCCATGAATACCTCGATGAACCTTTCAATCATGTCAGAAAAGATAAACATCATACACCTTTGAAAGGTTACAAGGGCATTACACAAACTGAAAGGCATCGTCTGATAAGAAAATGTTCCAAACAGACAGGTGAAAATAGTCTTTTCTTGATCTTTTGGTGCAATGGGAACTTGATAGTAACCTAAAAAGCCATCCAAAAAATAATAGTACATGTCCTACCAATCTTTCAAGCATTTGATCAATTAAAAATGGTTATTTCTTATGGCTGCATTTAGCTTCTTGTAATCAATGCACATTCGCCACCCTATAGTCATTCTCATGAGTGCCAATTCATCATTGTCATTTTTAAGAACTGAGAGACTAGATTTCTTTAGCACAATATGTACTAGACTTACCCACTTGTTGTCAGAGATTAGGTGGATAATACCTGCATCCAGCAACTTGATCACCTCTGCTCTAACGGCCTCCTTCATGTGTAGGTTAAGTCTCCTTTGTGCCTCCCTAGAAGTCTTTGCATCATCTTCCAACAAAATCTTATATATGCACATGGTGGGGCTAATTCTTTTTATGTCTGCTAAGGTCCAACCTATAGCTCCCTTGTGCTCTTTTAGAACATTCATCAACTTACACTCTTCATCCACAGAAAGGTCAGAAGCAATTATAACAGGAAGAGTATTATTTACACCAAGAAATAATTACTTCAAATTCTGTGGCAATTGCTTTAAATCCAGTTGTGGTGGTGTAGTAGTTGATTGTTCCAACTCCGAGTTTGCTTGCCTTAACCAATCTTTGGAGACCTCATCTTCCCTGACTTGATCTGCATTATCAAGTACTTCCTTCAACTATTTTATTTTTTTATCTTCCACTAATCCATCCATGGTGAGTATTAGTTCTAATTTATCATGCATTTCCTATTGCACAAAAGTAGAGAGAATAAGTTAGTCCAATTCGTCTACTTGAAAACAACCATTAGAATCTGAAGTTAATGATAAATAGTTGTAAACAGAAATTCTATAGTTTCATCTAAGATAGTCATTTTCAACTTCTCATTATGTACATCAGTGATTTTTTTAGTTGTTACCATGAATGGGCATCCCAGAAGAATGGTTACTTCTCTCTCTGGAATCATTTGCCTTTTCATGTCAAGCATAACAAAATCAGTTGGAATAATCAGTTTATCTATCTGTACAATAATATCTTATGCAATGCCTCTAGGATATTTCATTGATCTATCTGCAAGTTGTAGCAACATTTTAGTGGGTTTAAATTCTCCCAAACCAAGCTATAAATAAATAGAATAAGGCATCAAATTTATGCTTGCTCCCAGATCTAGCATTGCTTTTATCTTATTTGTTCCTCCAACAGTAATTGAGATATTGAAACTACTTGGATCTTTTAGTTTTAAAGGCAATTTGTTTTCAAAACTGCACTGGTTGCTTCTGAAATAATTACTTATCATGAGGCTCATACTTACGCTTCCTTATGCTTAGTTCCTTCAAGAATTTAGCATAAGTAGGCACATTTTTTATCATGCCAAGCAAAGGCAAGTTTAATTAACTTTGGAAAGTATATCATAAATGTCATAAAAGGACTTTTGCTCTACTTTAGCCTTCTTGGAAAAGAAACTAGAGGATCATAAGGTAGGGGTGCTTTGTAGTTGACTGGTGAGTCAACTATTGGAAACACTACCTTCATTGAATGCACTTCTTCCTCTACCTTTTTCTTTCCTTTGTCAGTTCCTGCAGAAATAATTGAATCATCAGTTTCTTTACCAACTTCATTATCAACTACCTTTCCACTTTTTAGTATAGTAATCACTTTTGCTTGCTCTGGCTAGCTAGGTAACTTGCCAGGTGTGTGGCTTTGCACAGCTTCGACAATTTGTCCCAATTGTGTCTCCATCTTCTTCATGGATGCTTCCATGTTATGGAATCTTGAGTCAATACTTTGGAACTTAGTTGCATTGTTTTGAAACTGAGATTATGTTACTTGAATGCAACTTTGCATGATTTCTTCAAGAGTAGTTTTCTTTGGTTGTGATGGTTGTAGTGATTGAAAAGAAGTCCCAGCTTGGTTCTAATTGCAGTCATTGTTCCAAGAAACGTTTGAATGACTTCTCCACACTGGATTATAAGAATTTGAGTAAGGATTATTGCGTGGTCGCTAGTTATAGAAATTCATTGCATTTACTTGCTCTACATCACCTGCAAAATGATCGTTTGAAGAGAAAATGTTAAATGAGTGACCTGAAAACCCACAAAAAGAACAAACCTCTATTGGGTCAAGTTGTGGTTGTTTCATGTTCACCATCATAGAGCACATTGCCTTCATTTGCTTCACCATCTTCGACATCTGCATGGATAGATCTATGTTAGAGTTCACTTCATTAACCCCCCGACCTACCTCTCATACTCTTTTGTTATGAATTACTCCAAGCATTTCATACAAATCATGTCTCTTCCAAAGTCTTCTCTCCCATGGCTCCACCTACAGCATTGTCAACCATGGCTTAACATGGTTGTGTCAATCTATCATAGAAAAACTGATTAAGCAATTCAAGTGGATATCTATGACGAGGACATTGAATTAATAACACTTTAAATCACTCCCATGCTTCACTGTCCAATTGAAAAAATGTAGCAATCTTATTTCTCAACTCTATAATTTTAGCATGTGAATAGAACTTGCCAAAGAATTTGTTGTACATTACTTCCCATGTGGTTGATAAACCTGGAGCTAATGTCATAAACCATGTTTTTGCTGCATCTTTCAAAGTATATAGGAAACATCGCATGCATAGTTGATCCTCGGCTAGACCTCGCAAGGGAAAAGTTTGTATTATCGCATAAAAATCATGCATAAATGTCAAAGAATTTTCTGCAGCTACACCATGAAAAAATGGAAACATGTTGAAATGTATGTATTTCAGTTCATAATTTCTAGCATTATCATTCAACACAATGCATGAAGGTGAAATTCTTATGGTGGGACATGCAAACTCTTTCATTAGTTGTTAAGCTTGTTGAGCCACTCAATTCTCCATGTTGTCAGCCATGTGAACTACTTCATCTTCACTTAAACTCCTATCTTGATTTCTACTTTGTCACTATGATCATGCAATGGAAACAGAACTGGATTCAATGATCTCCTTCTGTTCTTCACCATTCTACAAAAGAAAGAAAGAAATAATCAAAAACTTTATAAACAATTAGATACAAAAACATAAAGAATGATTGTAAATAACTTAATTAAATTAATTTGGACCCATTCCCAAGCAACGACACCAAAAACTTGATGGTTCAAATTATAAATCCTCGCAAGTGCCCAAATGTATTACAGTATAGTGTGCAATGCAATGGTCGATCCCACAGAGAATGTTCAAACTGATTCAATTAATTTTAGTTACTGACTTATCACTATCTTAAAGGAATGTGATTTAAGCTAGGCAAGTACTAATGATAACTTGAATAAAACTGCAACAATCCAATGGCTATGGGTAATGTAGGATAGATTAACAAGGTGCAAAGGTCTAGGGATCCGATTTCACCACTCAACGATACTCTATGCTATTGGGATGTTAAAATTAATTCATAACTTGGATTTTTCCTATCAAATGTGAGATTATTACTGTTGGGTGTGTGGGTTTAAATCAAGTATTTTCACTTATTCCAATTATCTTTGGTGTGTAGTATAATTGAGGTGAAAACCCATTAAAATTAAAAACTCATGAATCAAATAGAATGGTTTAGCATAAGGCGTGTACCATAACCACCTATCTTTTTCATTCAATGGAGCTCATGATTTTGCATATGGTGTGTGCCTTAACTATGCTAGATAATCAATAAGATTCGTAATATTGGTGATCAAGCAATATATCAAATCAAATGAAAGCAATTAAGATAATGAATGAAAATAAATGATTCACATTAAAGAACCAACATTCCCAATTAACAAAATGTATCAAAGGGTTACATCTTCACCCTAGAAAGAGAGAGTTAGTGCATAATAAAAAAGGAAATGACTCCCTTCATGAAGCACAACACACTATAGAACATCTTCTTCTTCCTCCTTCCTTCCTTAAAAACTCTCCTTCTTTACTCTTCCTAAAATTGACCAAAGTTGCTCCCTAAGAACCCTAAAACTCTTCCTAAACTATGCAAAAAGATGCCCCCAAAACCCTCTCTCATTGCCTTAAAAACCAAGGGAAAAGGTGGCTGAAAAAGATGCTGAAAATCAGGATGGCGCCGACGCCATGACGTGAAAACTTCTGATCCTCACGATATTGTATTGCCAAGTGTTAATGTCACAGCTTTGAGTTCTAGACCATGGCGTGGACTTTTCTATCCTCCATGTTGCTTCCTTTGTTGATCTTTTGCAAGTTATCTTCCTTTTCAACTTTGAGCTTCATCTTTCTTTAGTTTTTCTCTTCTTTTCCCATCTTTAATTCACCTAGAGAAATCAATAAATTCATGTTAAATTCATCTAAATCTATCAAGGATTCACAAATAATTAAGCTTGAGCATGCATGACATAAGTGAATGAAATTCACTTATCAACAATAATTATCAGAGATGCTCTTATCTAATTCATTTTAAGCAAAATTAAAATTGGGTGGCTGTATTCGATTTTAATAGATAGTTTCTACAATGAAGCGACATTTTGGTGTAATATTCATATCAAAATGTTTAATGTATAAATTTTAATGTTATGGAATAATTTTGATTTTGACATAAATTGCAAAAAGTTTTCTTCCATTGGAAACTGACCTAATATTATTTAAGAATCAAGCTAAATAACAAAATGCTTTTGCATAAAATTACAAAGTAATATTATTTTTTTATCATTTTATTTTTTTTATATCCAAGCCAATCACCATCTTTATTATCATTTTTTTAATCTAAAATGTAAACATTATATGATAAAATAGTATATAAAAAAATATTTTGAATAATGTTTTAATAAATATAAATTTGTCAAAAAAATTTATGTGTCAAACATACACACATTTAAAAATATTTTTTATATAAAAATAAAAACTTAAAGGTGAATTGACATTTAAATAAAAATATGCGCTATGCCTAAGGAAATAAAATATCATTTTGTCATAAACCCTTGTTTCTTAAGTGGTATTAGATTACTTTGTGATCGAAGACAGCATTTTGAAACTTACATGAGATCTAAAGACATTACATTCAATGCTAAAACTTATATATTAAAAATTATTATACTTGAACTATGTTAAAAACCCTTTTTCTCTTTTTTTGCAAATATATGCACAATATTTGAGTAATATTGTAAGTATATTCTCTTTGTTTAAAAAATGGTAAATAAAGCTACATTAAATAATATTAATTATGAGTAAAGTTGTTAGGATTTTTGAACTATCAAAATTATCCTTAAAGTTCTTCTTCCCCATTGTGAAACCCTGGGGGCCCTTTGTAACACCTGGGGTGTTAAAAATAAGGGTAAATTTTTCACATTTAAGTATAATGATGTAATTGAGGTATAAAAACTTATTTTGGAAGGAAATGATTTAAGTATATTTGAAATGCATTTAAGTTAAAGGAAATGGTACTTGCATAAATTGCGTGTTTCCAAGTTATTTGAGAAAATTTTATTATGCAATTGACGAAATAGTTATGTGAAAAATTATGGCTCAAAACCATATGAAAAAGGGAGGAAGAAACATAAAGACAATACATGGAAAAGATTGAAGAAATTTAAAGTTAATTTATGTTTTGAGCTCAAGTGCACTAGAACATTGAATACGATGTTGGCATCACTTGCATCTAATTTTTGTCATATAAGTTGGATGATTTAGAAACCATGTCTAACACAAAACTTGTAGCTCTTTAAATTTTTCTTATAATTAATCAAGAATTATTGAATTGGATATCATATGAGAAAGTTATAGTTAAAATACCATGTCTATCTCTAGAGCTTAAAATTGAGTTAAAATAAAAGCTGTCACTTTGTGGAAAAATTACTCATATTTGGAGACTCTATTAGAAAACATTATCTACATAAAAATTGTAGATCTTGAAAGTAGGTTTGTAACACATCAAGAATCATGTGAATCCAATATTGTATGAGGAAGATATTGCCAAAATAGCACAGCATTGTCTAGCTAGTGAATTTGAGGATGAGGTGCCCAATTTTGAGGCTGTGAGTTTGAGTCGTGCTAGTTGATTTTTTGGCCTGATCTAGCCATATTCTCCCTATTGCCCCTCTTCTTTCTTCTTTCCTCTAGTTAACCATGAAAAGCACACCATTCCAACTCATTTTTGTGGATTTAGCTTGGGAAATCCATGTATTTTCATTAGAAACCTTTATTTTGCAAATTAGACTCCCATTTTCTCACTATTTGAGCATGGTTTCATGAGTTGAAATCCTATTGACTATGAGTCATGCAGGAATTTGGAGTTTTTGAGATGAAAATGCATGAAAAGTGGAAGCTAAGCTTGGAAATCATGGTGAGTACAGTTCTTCTCCATTGAATTTTGTTTTCTACATGATAGGGTTTAAAACCCCATTTAATGAACAATGAAAATTAGGGGTTTTGCATGAAATTTTATGTTTAATTCATGGGGGAACAAGTAATTTATGATTTGTGATGGATTTACAAGGATTTAAACTTGATTAATCATGATATTATATTAATCCCAATAGTGAACAGTAATTTTTAGGCAAAATTGAGATGATTTGATGTAAATTGATGGGGGAAATGGTTTAATACTTGATTTGTGATTATTTAGCATGATTTGGATTATATAAAATGGAATTATCCATGGGTTATGGCTATGAATAGTAGCTTGCATAAATAGTGATTTGGGGTTTTATGTAAAGATGTGATTATGCATTGATCCATTTGAATTATGAGATTGGTTAGTATGTCATTAAAGTGAAATTTATGTTAATTATGTTGTGGCCTGATTATATGTAGTTGGACATGAGATCCCTTAAGACATGTTTTTGAGGAACTTGCAAATAAGTGATGCTTTTAAACTGTTTGATGAAATGATTTAATGATAAATCATGTGTAAATGATTATTTTGATTATGGCCTATGGTTGGCTATGAATAAGGCAATGACATAGTGATTAATGCATGATTTATGAATGATTATAATGGGAATTAAGTTACATAGCCTTTTGGATGATATTAACATGTAGTTATACATTTGAGATATGAGTAGGCTTATCAATAGATTAGTCATTGTATTTGAATATTATATTTCAATGTATTGATGAAAATTAGTCATGTATGTATATATAAATGATATATGTGAATGGTGTAGGATCCATTGAGCACAATGTGAGATTTGGAAATTGAAGATGATGAAATGGATCTTCACATGAGGATTTATAAAAGGACTCTTTATGCAGGTAAGTAGGTTCTTCCTTTTGGTTGAATAAAATAATTGAACAGGGATATAGAATATCCTATTTGTTTGTATTCGAGCATATTTGTTTTGGATTGGGGAATAGTTAATATCCCATATTGGATTACAGACTAACATTTATTTGGTTTTTTCATTATATGAACAATTGGGATAATAAATAGCCCTTAGATTGTAATGATGGATCTTTATGCATGATGACATTATTCTTGTGTATGGATGTCTATTGAAAGGGATCAAAAATATCCCATTAAGATTTACGTAAATGGTGTAGATTGATAATTAATATACTAAGAGAATGCTTGATTGGTTGGGAATAGTAAATATTCCCTTATGTGCATTAGTGATTGATATTATATGAAGGTGAATGTGTATATGGATAGAATGGAAATTAATTTATGAATTGTATTACTGTAATGGTATGAGATGGTATAGTATGATTGCATTTTCAGCCTTTATTTTGTCTTGAGTTAGAATATATGTTTCTGATTAAACATATGTTTCTGATTAATTATTGTTTTATATTTTTGCCTATTTAATGAGTTGCCTGGACTCAAGCATTCTTAAATTATTTTTTTTAGTTGATAAGACAAGTCAAGCAATGAAGCCCAACTATAGGTTATAATTAGTGAGCAATATTGGTAGATGCCCTTTTTGGTATAATATTAGAAATTGTAATTAATTATGAAGTTGTTTAAGTGTATTTGAGAATTTGGAGTTGTAATTTGTATATATATTATATACATGCATTCGAAAGCTCTCAAAGGTTGTATAATAAGAGGTATGACATGTCATAGTGAATTAATAATAAGATTATGAATGTATCTGTAGAATGCTTGTGAGAGGTAGATTGCCATCTTGATCAATCCCAATCTTGAACAGAAAGAAGTGGGTGTGGTTATGATTTTAGTGAATAATATCATTGATTTATGATTATAAGATTACAATTTTATTTAAGTAATGATTGTACAAGTATAAAATCTTATATTTCAGGGGAAACTCTATCTATTTTGTTGTAGAAAATAATCAAGTTCCTAAATAGTATTAGAGTAAAAGTGGGCAAATCGTAGTGAAATTACAGTAAAATAATGAACTTCACACCTCAAAAGGTGGGGCATGACATCCTTCAAAATTAACCAATTTATCTATTTGCTTCAAGGTGCGCTTGTCTAATTTTTTCTCAAAATTAGACACAATTTAAATTCAAAATTGTAAATTAATATGAAAATGATCCATGTAAAAATTGTATGGATCTTTTTTACCTCCTTAATCATAGGATAATCCTTGCTTCAATATTATATATAGGAAAAGTATTTTGACTAATCCATAATTGGGTGAAAATGGAACTATTTTTGGGCGAAACGATATCTAGTAATTAAGCAAAATTAACCAAATTATTTTTCTTTTAGGGTGCTCTCTCTTTGTTTCTTAATTTAATTAAGAAAAAATGGCATTAATAAATTTATTTATTTACTTTGAAAATTATCTCCCCAAATTATGCACAAATACGTTTAATATTCGTACATGAATTACTTTTTTCATTTAGGCTTGGGGGGATCGACAGGCGGTACCACGGGTGCCTACGGTACCACCTAAAGTTTCACCACGTCCACACATGTGAGTTGCGCAGGCGTTAAAAAGAGATTTTGAAATGTTAACCCTTCTTCCCCGCCCTTTCCCCCTTCTCGTCTATACCTCCATTTTTCCCCATATTAAGCACCTGGCAATCCCTTCAATCATCCTTCTCAACTACCCCTACACAATCCATGCCCTAGCCTCCAACTTATCAGCTCCCTTCTTCACTGCCTCAACCTACAACTTTCGACCCCAGCAAACCACTCCCTACAAAATTTGGTTCCCCACCTCAGAGCATTCCATCTTGTGAGTGTGCGAAGAGAGTTAGCTGGATGCTTCCTCCACTATGATTGCTGAGAAATTCTTCAAGCAATAGTCTACATTTCTCCCCTTGTTATGTGCTTGTTATTAATTTATTTTGTGTTAGGCTTGCTAGGGTGAATGATGAATTTCTTAGTTCCAAAGAAAGAAAGTGAAATTCCATTTCTAATGTTAGCCTGACAAAAATCATAAGGTCTCTAACTTAGTCTACATTTCTGGCAAAACCCCTAATGTAGCCTAACCTAGGACATTTGCAAGTGGTACTTCAGGTGCCTATGTATCACCTACTCTTCGGGTAGTAAGTGTAGGCAGTATGGGGACACCAGATGCTTGCTACATCTTAAGGAGAACATGCAAAAATTAGATTAGTTTCATGGAGGAATCGGTTTCATAGGGATAAATTAATCAAGGGAAGTATTTGAAGTTTATTATACTATAGTTCTCCCCAATATTGTTTGATATAAGTATACCAAACAACCAATCAAAGCATCAGTGAGGATTGTCTAGTTCCCTTATTTCTATACAAACAAGGAAGAAGTTCATAGGGAGATATAATCAGTTTCAGGCATAATTTCATAATACCTTGATTTTCTATCAAGCCCTTCATACCTCTATTTGACTGATTTTGCCATTGCCCAAGGTGTTAAAGGTATGGATAAATCATGGATCCAAGAACCAAACAAACTAAGCCAGAAATATATGAATGGGGTTCAAAAGTTTTTAAAGTTTGCCAAGCAAAGCATGGAACTTGATGGCACAATATTTTACCCTTGTACGACATGTGAAAATCAAATGTTAAAACTGCTCATAGAGATAAGAAGACATTTGTATAAGAATAGAAAAACCAGACACTATACAGTGTGAATCCATAATGGGGAATGTAGAGAGCCTCCAACAAAGGTGGATCGAGTGCAAGAAAACATGAGAAAGCCAACAACATAAAGATTTGAGGTAGATGAAGATCTTGTTAAGATATTAAGGGACATGCATAAAGCATGGGGAGCACACAATATTGTCGTTGATAAGGGGGAGATGAGGGTCATTCAAAATATGGCAAATTACTCCATGAAGTGCAATGTGAGTTATACCCCGGTTGTAAGAAGTTTTTCCTGTTGGGTTTCTTAGTCAAGTTGATGAACTTGAAGGTTATAAGTAGATGGAGCAATAAATCTTTTGATATGCTATTAGATTTGTTCAAAGATGATCTACAAGAAGGAGATATGTTACCTAGATCTTTTAATGGAGCCAACAAGATTTTAAAGGATTTGGCCTTGGGATATACCTCAATACATGCTTGTGACTATGACTACACTCTATTCTGGAAGGAACATGCCAACCTCCAAAATTGTCTGATGTGTGGGACTTCACATTGGAAAGACGGTGGAGCAAGCGATAAGAAGAAGATCTCTCACAAGGTCTTATACTATTTTCCTCTTATTCCTAGATTATAAAGATTTTTTTGGTCAAAGAAGACGATACTTGAGATGGTATGGCATAAGGAAAGTCGATTTGAGGAGCCTGGTGTCATGCGCCTTCCTACTGACTCCTTTGCATGGAAGGAATTTGATAGACAGTACCCAGCTTTTGCAAATGATCCACAAAATGCCAAGCTAGGGTTAGCGAGTGATGATTTCAATCCCTTTGGTAACAAGGGAACAACACACAATACATGGCCTATCATATTAATGCCATATAACTTACCTCCTTGGAAGTATATAAATGAACAATTCAGTATTATGACCCTACTTATCCAGGGTCCTAAGGCTCCTGGTGCAGATATTAATATCTACATGCAACCACTAATTGATGAATTGTTAACACTAAGGGGTGAGGGGGTTCAAAGCTTTGATGCATCATCTAGACAACACTTCTAGATGAGTGCTGCAATACTTTGGACTATCAATGATTTCCCTGTATATGAAAATCTCTTCAGGTGATCAACCCACGGTTATCTTGCATTTCCTTGTTGTAATAAAGCTATTAGTTTAGAAAGGTTCACATCCAAAATATGCCTCATGGGACATTATCGCTTCTTACATCCTGATCATATCTAGCAAAAGAATAAAAAGGATTTTAATGGTCATACAGAGACCCAACGTACCCTAAGAGAACTATCTGGGATGGACCTCCTACAAAAATTGCAACTCCTACCACATAGAGTAAATGGAAAGCACCCATTCATATTGAAGAAAAGGAAACATGACAAGGAAGAGTTGAATTGAACTAAGAAGAATATATTCTGGGAACTTCCATATTAGTCCAGTCTTATCATTTAGCATAATCTTGATGTAATGCATCTGACCAAGAATGTTTGTGATAACTTGTTGGGGACCTTGCTCAACATTGAAAAGAAATCAAAGGATACACATAATGCACATCAAGATTTAGAGAAGTTGGTTATTAGAAATGAATTGCACCTTTGTAAAGAAAATGAGCACTATATGAAACCTGTCACATGCTATACATTACCACCCGCATCTCGACAATGCTTCTATGAATTTTTAAGGGGTGTGAAGTATCCGAACAAATATGGTGCTAACTTATCTAGATGTGTGAATGTCAACAAGGGCATTGTGTATGGCCTCAAGACTCACAACAGCTATATCATGTTGCAACATGTCCTTCAATAGGCATGCAAGGATTCCTACATAATGACAGTTCTAATATCATATCTAATCTTAGCAACTTCTTGAAGTAACTATGCTCGAAGACCTTACAAGAAAGTATTTTAATGCAACTCTCCAACAACATCATTACAATTTTATGCAAATTGGAAAAAAAATTTCCACTAGTATTCTTTGATGTGATTGTCCACTTGTGTATTTATGCTTGCAGGACCTTTCAATATAAATGGATATTTTCAATTGAAAGGTACCCTATATAACTCATCAAAAACTTATAGACTATATAAATGAGCAAATTATTTACTCAATTTTTTCAGGTTCCTAGGTAGCCTTAAAACAAATGTAAGTAATAGGGCTCATCCTGAAGGTTCCATTTTAAAACTCCTATCAAATACTTTTATGATTGTACTACTATTATCTAAGTGTGTTGGCTCCTATTTATAGTCATGCTTTGATATTAAGGACTTTGAGGAAGATTGGGTTCAATTGGTGATTGAGGACTACTTTAGGGCTAGCTACAAAAGGGTCTAAAAGCTTTTTTATGATCAGTAGTGCAATGTCCTAAGTAGAGGCAATGGTCCAGTTAGCTCACCACCTCTAGGAGTGAAGATTCCCAACTAGATCTTCCTATGTAGTAGGTACTTTCAATCTCTCAAATTTTAGGTAGATAACTATGCTCGAATAACATTTACACTAATCCTTAAAGCATCCACTATACCTTTATTTATGTGCTTTAATGTAACTATAAGTGTATACCTTGTTTGTTGCAATGTAGCATAAGTCATCAGTAAATAAGTATAACCATAAGTCGGATGATAAATTTATAGCTTTAGCGATAGAGGATGCATACGTGAGTACAACTTATTTTTTAATTGCTTTATTTATATTTAGTTTCTGTCTTGACTATCTTGTCTTATGACCCATGATGCTCTTTAACATTATGTGCAAAAGAAGATGGCAGACCTACAAGCTAGTTCGGAATCTACTGAGTCACCCATGACAGCACACAATATCTATGATAAGGTCATAGGAAAGAGCTCTAGATACATCAAAGGCTTAGGACGCATACCAAAGCTACTAAAGAGTAGGTTCAATCACGATTGTTCTTACGGGTCATTAACAAAGCTCCATGAAGAGTTAGCTTCAATAATAGAGAAGTTAGCTTCAACTTCAGAAGAGCTTAAGAGTACTAAAGAAGAGTTAGCAAATGTCAACCATCGAATTGATGCACTATCCAATGAGACATGAGAGATTAGGTCATTTTTACAATCATGATTCAATCAACAGACACTTGCATCATTGACCTCAACTCAATTGGGCATTCCAACTATATTGAGAAGTAATTTAACACTTCATATTCATATGACCGTTGCACAATGGCTCCATTTTTATTTCTTACTTTCATACCCTGATATGTGATTGATGTTTATTATTATTATGAATAGGACCATCAAACAATGAGAAGGGTCAAAGAAACTGAGCACATTATGAAGATTATACACTTGGAAGATGGGGTGGGTCAAGTTTATAACTTTCTTATTTTTTTATGAGAGGCCTCGACCTGTGAGTGACCCTCAATATTATATCAGATATTCATTTCATCTAAAACTGTGTACTATTTTTCACTATGTAGAAGGCTTCTTATGACTCAATTTATGTGTAATTGTGGGTTTAAAGTATATATGCCATCACCTATTTTAGATTTCTGATGTTTAAGTAATGATGGATGCAAGAATAGGTATTTGTAACTATAATGAATTTGATATAAACGCGAAACACAATTGCTTTTCTTATTGCATTTTATTTGAACGAGACCAAATATATAAACAAAATACAGCAACAAATTTGGCTGCGTATACACTAAACACGATAAAAAATTTGGCTGCATATAGTTATATACATACAATAAATTAGTTGCATTTGAGTAAATGTAGCCAAAAATTTAATTGCATTTGACCAAACACAATCATTTTGGGTTGACTGCATATAGACCAAACACAACAATTTTGGGTTGGTTGCATATATACTAAGTGCAGCCAAAAAATTGCCTACATTTGGTTAAACACAATCAATTTGGGTTGGCTGCATATAGACCAAACACAACCAACCTAAAATGGCTGCATTTGGCCAAATGCAGCCATTATTTTAACTGTGTTTGGTATATACTCAGCCAACCCAAAATGGTTGTGTTTGATGTATACGCAGCCAGCCTAAAATGGCTACGTTTGGTCAAAAGAGTCAAGACATATGTAGCCAACTCGTAGCCATTTTTTTTGGGTGTGTTTAACCATATGCAGCCAATTTTAGAAGCCAAAATGCTAGCTGCATATACTGAATTTTGTTTTTGTTTCTTCTGCATGAAGGATACATGTGACGACAATCTTCAAATATTGAAACCATTTGTACCATGGGCGTTATTGCTCGATGTGGTGCATCGTGAGGTCTTCAAGATTGGCATACCTTAATCCTTTCATTTCTTAACCACCTGCTTGCCATGGTTAATTCATCTTCCCAACCAGCCAACTAGAACATTATAGATCAATGACTACGAGACGAATTTATCTCTACCATTTGAATTTTCCCGCAGATCTGGAAAAAAAGTTTTGTGTGTTTAATCATTTGGAATTTAGCCAAAAAAAGTTTAGGTTACAGACACTACTACTTTGGCTTGATTATAACGTGAGGAACTTCTTCTTTGCCTTAAATTTTTAAAATTTTTACGGTATTGTACTTACTCATATGGCACAGCTGCAAAACCCATATTCTAAGAGGCAGAAAGATGTGATTGACCAGATCTGGTAAAAAGAAAGCGGTCATGCCTCAATCATCCCATGCAGCAATCAGCTTTCTCCTCCAACTACTGAATGACTACTGATTAACACACTAAAATTATTCGCGACCACAACATCTGAAATTTTGACCTGCTGGCAAACCGATAAAAGAAATCTTACGGCATCACTAACAAAAAATTTGATAATATGGCAGGAGTTTGTAGCATTTCCATTCATGATGAGGAGCAATAATTGACAAATTATGTATCCAGGTCCCACAGCTAAATGGACAAAAATCACATGTATTCGGCAATGTAACCAGCTGTCTGGAATGCACTAATGAATAACTGATTTATTTAACTCCCATCTGAAGTTGAGCGAGCGCGCCTTTCACACGATTTCTCTTATCAATTTCATGTTGGTAAACTCTTGGCGTATTTGGGAATTAGAAAAAAAAAAAAAAAAACCAAACAAACAAAAAAAAGGACGAACTGTATGAAAAAGGAGAATAAAAGGGGGAAAACAATGTGATAGGATCGAGGATAATACTGAAAATAAAATAAAAGATAAAGTAGATAAGTTTCTTGACTAAAAAGATTGGTGATGATAACTAAAAGTAAAGATAATTATGAATAAAATGTAGAATAATTAAAGTTAAATAGAGGCAAGTAAATATCACATATAAGGGGTACACAACATAGATTGAGTTCGACTAAAAATATTGGGTTGGCCCAATTTATAAAATGACTTGAGGTAGGGTTGATAATCCAAAAAATTGAGTAACTGGTCATTTGGATTTTCTCACCTTTTTCACACAAACTTCAATCTTCAATAATTAATTTTTTAATCCATTCTGTATGAATGAAAAATACAAAGCTTAAAAAAAATTGCAGTATATAGTTAGGGCACGGCTAGACGGTGGTAATGACGACTGGAGGCTTTTAATGGCTAACAAGACTGTTGTGGGAAACTCTGAGAGCCAATAGAACTAAAGAAATGACGAGGCATGGAAACCAATCCCACGTCAAACAGTTATATCTAGAACTTGCTTTGGAGTTCTTCCACCACTTGCTTGTCCAGTTGGAATGCCTTGGTGAGGAGCTCAGTCGGAAAAGGGCCGTTTGATCCGAAGATGGAATTAGGAACGACGATTATACCCGGGTTTTCACTGCTGAGTCCTGAGATCGTTGTGGCATGCCCATGACCAACGTTTTGTTGGAAGTGAATAAGGCCCACTGGAAAGACGAAGACATCGCCCTTGTTGAGGACCTTGGAGATGAGACGGTTTTCAGGGTTGGATGTCACGAAACCAACGTAGATGGTGCCTTCCAAGACAGTTAGGATCTCGGTAGCCCGAGGGTGGAGGTGGGGAGGAGCGACGCCCCAGGGAGCAAAGTCTCTGCGGGCCATGGAAATGCCAAGCGTGTTTAGTCCTCGTATTTGCTCTACAAACACGGTTGTGAGAGAAACCCCAAGGTAGTTCGACGTGTTCCCCGGCTTATTCAGGCCACTGAAGAAGAAGTCGCCGGCTTCAGAGAGCGTTGGGTCTTCGCAGACTAATCCATTCACAAAACCTGACAAGATTCATCATCCAAATTAGTGAAAGGAAATGTCTCAAATGAACTCCTACTGCTGTCTCATATCTAAAATTTACAAGAGCGATTCGACGGAATTGAGTAGGATTCGGCATAATGGAGTCAGCGTTGTGGATATACATGAGGTGGTGACTCAGTAAACTCAGTCCAGCCTCTGCTCAACAAAGACCCAAGAAATCTACCCAACTCAAACAGTCTTAAAACATGTACAAGTGTCATGAGCTGCATAGATTCCTATACAGGTGGTGTAGTGGGAAGATTCGTGGTTAAATGGAAGGGATACTAAAACTCAAATAGGTATTCATTTTAAGCAAAAGACAGCTCTGTATAGAGATCTAGAGCATGTGATATTTGGAACCCAAACAATCTCGGACCATTGGCACATGTGAGACTCGTGCATGATGTATGGCTTAACCAATCAGGCCCAATGTACAAATGGACTAGCTGTAAATAAATATAGGGATGGTAGGATAATTGCAGTAGTGATATTGGTTGCGTGCAATACCTTGAGGGTTGCGCTTGGCCACACAAAAATCCTGCAGGGGGCTAGGACCAGCAGCCAAGGCAAGGGTGCAAGTGAAGGCAAAAAGACTGAAGAAAAATATGCGGTGGGCCATCTCAAAATTCCCTTTCTTTTCTTTTCCTATTGATCAAAGGAAGGAGATCGCTGCAAATTCTTCATGATCTGGAGGAACGTTCTTAGGTTCCCATATATAGACTATGACAATTGTATGTGGAAGTCAGGCTCAAAGACCTGTTCCAAAATTTTGCCGTCTAACACATTGAAAAAGTCGTCTTCTACAGTCTAATTCAACGAGATTTTCAGTCGATAATTTATTAATGCTTACAGTATTAGAAACCTACAGCTATGCGTCCTCGCCTTTGTCGCAATCATATCCATGATGAGGACTGCTTGTTGATCAGTAGCAATCTGCCAATTTTGATCATCAGATTTTTGCAGGTTGCCTTAAATTCAATCTTCTGCTCATTTGTTTAATCTTATTGTTCCGTCCCGCCGGCGCTATTTCACTATTCTTCAATCACTGATGTTGTTTACATGATTCATATTTGTCTTGGCCCTCAAGGTCCGCAGACATGATCAGAACATCGAAGTGTTGCCAAGCAGTATGATGCCAAAGGAATGCTGGAATTAATAAAGGCTGTGGACTGCGAATAAAAGATGCTTCAATGGAGAGAGAATATGCAACAAATAATTAGATTGCTTTGTCGCTTTCTTGTGCAAGGTAGTACACCATACCAACCTCAAGAAGATCTTCAGATACTAATACCATTTGTAACATTGCGCATTAGAAGATCTCCAAGGTTGACATACCTTAACCCTTTCATTGCTTAACTACCTCATCATGTGTTGGGATAAATTATTCTTCTATGTAAATCAAATAGGCAATTACAAATTTCAATCAATACAAATCAATCACTCAAAGAAATCAAACCCAGAAAAATTTTTACATATAGAACCTCTCAATGTAAAAGGAAAAATCAAAGGACCTAGTTCAGTTAAAAACTTCCACTATAGAATAATGAGATCACAAAATATCTTCTTCCCTAATGAAAACTATGGGGTTTCATCATCACCATAAAAATAGATTTCAACATACTCAACAAGAAAATAATAAGTATAGATCTCACCAAATAGAACAAGAAGAAATTGACTCAAAAGAGGTTGAGAACTTCTCTCCTAAATCCCTTGCTTGATGGTTTAAAGGATGAACGATTGCAATCAATCTCTTTTTCCAACTATAGCTTGCTAGAATGTTGCTTGTAAAAGAAAACATAAAACCTAAAACACCTTTCAAAAACTACAACATGCACATAACTTTCAAGGGCTTCTATTTTTAGTTATGCGCTATGCGTATAACCAACACATGAGTGTGCAAGTGGACCCGTCCACATTAGAGGAAACCCCAACAACTATCCCCCTTCCAACTACATGGAAGGCTTCACAAGACCTACTATATCTCTACATGTCATTAGCTTCTCTTTGATTACTATCTCTATCATCATATCTAATCCATTGTCATCAGTATGAGTTTTCTCAAGCTATAACAACTTTATCGTTAGCACATTCTAAATCAATGATACCAAATTTGGATATGTTTAAATCTTGAATGAAACATAGCATCTTTACTGAATGGATAGCACTCTGATTGTTACAATATAAAATACATTTCTCTTTCTTTGAACAACTTTTTCATCTATAGCAATTTCTTGCTTGCTTCAGTAATAGCAATGTACTCTACCTCAGTAATGGACAATGCATCATACTTTTGTAATTTGGACTACCATAGCATTGCTCCCCCTGCAAATGTCACCAAGTATCGAGAAGTAGGCTTCCTAGAGTTAACATAACTAGCCCAATCTACATCTGTGATGCCTCAAGCACAAGTTTACTAGTTCCAAAACATAAACAAGCTTTCGACATACCTCAAAGATAATTGAGAATCCATGTTACTACTTCCTAATGCTCTTTGCTTGGATTTGAGAGAAACTGACTTACCAATTTCTCAAGCGATGTCTAGCCTTGTACATACTATGGCATACATCAAACTGCCCATAATAGATGCATAAGTCACATTTTTCATCTTTTCTTTCTTTTCTTCACTTGTAGGACATTGTTGAGAAATCAATTTAAAGTGACATACAAGTGAAAAATAAACAAGTTTCACCTTGCTCATGTTGAACCTCTCCAACACCATTTCAATATATCTCTCCAAAGATAACCAAAGCTTTTCATTCTTCCTATAAAGAATAATCTTCTTGTTAAGGATTTGATTAGTCAACCCCAAATACTTCTTAGCAAAGAATTTACTTAACTAATTTTTTAGACTATTGATCTTTTTGGCATCATGATCAACAATTAACATATCATCTGCATAAAGCATGAGGATAATAAAATCATTAGCTAAGAATTTTCTTACAAAAATAAAGGTTTAAAAGTAATTTTACCATACCCATGTTGTCTCATAAAAAATTAAAACTTCTTAGAACACTGCCTTGGTGCTTGTTTAAGTTCATATAAACTCTTTTTCAACTTCCACACTAGATTATCTTTGTCTTTGACCTTGAAACCTTCAAGTCGCTCCATATAAACTTCCTCTTCTAAGTAACCATTGAAAAAAGTAATTTTTACATCAAGCTACCTAATTTCTTAATTCATGTTAGCAATTAAACTTAAAACAACTCTATCAAAATCTATTGTCACTACAAGTGAAAAAAATCATGTTAGTCAATACTCTATTTTTGACCAAATCCCTTTACAATTAACTGTTCCTTGTACCTTGTCTGTAAGCTATTTTCTTCTATTTTCAACCTAAGGATCCACTAATTCTTTAATGCTTTTCTACTCGTAGGTAGCTTCACTATCTCATAAGTGTAATTCTCATGTAAGGAGCTCATCTCCTTTTGTATGGCTTTCATCCCCTCATCTTTTTACTTATGAGACAATGCTTCTTAATAGCTACTTGATTCGCTTTCATTAGTGAGCATAACATCTTCATTTAGAGGATACCTATTGAAAGGATAATATTGTCTCATGGACCTTCTTAACTAAGGCTATACTAGTGATTATGAAGAGGCTTTTCCAACTTTTTGATCTAGCACATTATCAATTACAACATCAACATGATGATCTTCCTATACATCTCCCCCATTTTTAGCATGCACCATAGATGGAGGATTTGGATCCATGTAAAGGATTTGAATTCATGTTAACAAGGTCTTCTATAATAATCTTTAGCTTTTTTATCTTCTCAAAATCTTGGATGGTCTAATCTTCAAAGAATACTACATTTATGCTTTTGATGAATTTCTTATTAGCTAAATCTCATAACTTATAACCAAACTTATCATATGTATAACCTAAGAAAACACATTACTTAGTCTTACTATCAAGCTTAGACCTCTTATCTCTAAGAATATGAATAAAAGCCCTACAACCAAAATACTTATGAGTGCTTGTAAAAATATCTTTTCCTCTCTAAACATTTTTTGGTATCTCATAACTTAAAGGAATTAAAGGAAAAAGATTGATTAAATCTATTGTAGTTCTCATTTCCTCACCCCAAAAGGGCTTTGGCAATTTTGTATGAGAAAATATGCATATAATTCTCTCATAAATTTTTCTGTTCAGTTTCTCTCCTACCCCATTTTGTTGAGGTGTTTTAGGAACTATCTTATTGTAACAACTCAAGCTCCTATCGAGGTATTATTTGCTTTGGGTCACGTCCAGCCCTCAGGCTAACACCCACTCGCATAGTTTTGTCCCATAAAAGGCGCCTCAACCGATTATCACAAGTCCCCACACTTAAGCAAAGACTCCCCTTCTCACCCAAGCAATATGGAATCTCACATCCACTCCCCCTTAGAGGATCCAGCATCCTCGTTGGACACATCCTTATTAGGACTATTGAGGGTTGGGTTTGATAAAAATTGTAACAACCTTGCTCCTATTGAGCTATTATCTGCTTCGAGTCATGTCCCAAGGTCACGTCCCAGCCCTCAGGCCAGCAATGCCCACCTAGTTAGTGAGAGAGTTGGTTTCAAAACCAATATGACTTAAGTCAAAGGTTCAAGTGTGAACTATGGTAAGTCATTATGAGGCACCTTTTGGACTAGAAGAGCTAGCCCAAATGGGCAAAATCGTGTGGGCTCTATGTGCTAACAAGATCTGGTGGGCCCAAAGCGAACAATACTTTACATTTATTAGAATTGGGAGTGTTACACTTATTAACATTGATACCTTATTCCTTTCAAAAAGGACCTTTGTACTCACTACCATTATCCACATGGATACATTTCAATTGCTTTCTAGTTTTTCTTCCAATTCTAGCATGGAACTACTTGAATCCAACAAACACTTTATCTTTAGATTTTAAAGTATAAGCCCAGACCATTCTACAATGGTCATCAATAAAAATAATAAAATATATCGATCACCAAAAATTTGATCACTTAAGAGTAAACATCAATATGAACTAAATCATGAATATTATTCCTTCTATACTGAGGAGATCTATGAAATGAAACTCTACACTTTTTTTCTAGCTAAACAATCAATGTAGGGTTTCAATGACATACCTTTAAGCAAAAACTACTTCTTAGCAAGAATTTCAAGTTCCTTATTGCTCATGTGACCAAGTCTTTTATATCGTAGCTCTAAGGACAATTCATGATCAACTGCATTGAATTGTTACTTCATAACTTTGCTTAAGTTTTGTAAAATGTGTCTATCTTCTTCCATTTAGCCAAGATGAGAGAACCTTTTGTTAGTTTCTATCAATTACCACCAAAGTGATGATGATACCCATCATTCTCCAATTGTCTTGTGAAGATCAAATTAAAATATAACTCTAAAACATGCTTGACATTTTTCAATAGCATTTTGCATCCCATATAAGTTTCTAGCCAAACATCATCAATGTTATTTATCTTACATTTACAATATTTACATAGCCAAGATTACCACCAGTATATGATGATAAGAACTCTATACATGGAGTAACATGCAAAGAAACTATAGAATCAATTATCCATGTAGACACATCATTAGCTAGAAAATCAACATTGCAAGCAACAAACATATCATCTTCAAGATCAACAATTGCTTTATCTTTATCTTCTTTTTTCCTTTCTTCATTTATTTTTTTGTCATCTGCATCTTTTTTGAATTTTTTGCATTATCTAATCATATTTTTCCAACTTACCATAATACCTACACTTTATTTTACTTCTTGACTTTAATCTCTCTTTTGATTTATCGTAGTTCCCCTTAGACTTATCGTTGTCATTTTCATTATAGTGAGAATGCCTATTTTAACTTCTCCCCCGCTATTTTATGACAATCGCCTCTAAATGGGAGATGTGTCTTGCTCTCTTCTTCATGTCTCGTCATTGAACATGCTATTTTTTACCATATTTATTGTCATGACACTATTATGAGTAGAATTACTAAGCGATATTACTAAGGTTTCTCAATTGTTTGACAAAGAACTCAATAAGAATAATGTCTGCACTTCATCATCAAAAGTAATTTTTATATTGAATATAATTCATTTAATGATTTATAGAAGTTACTAAGATGTTCTACAATATTTTTTCTATCTCTTTATTCAATATTCACAAGCTTCCTAATTAGAAAGACTTATTTTGTCATGACTGATGTTCATAAAGGCCTTCGAATTTTTTTCAAAGCATGTATGCATCAACTTCACCCTATAGCATTTCTATTTAGCAATTCCTAGGCATCATCGATTTTATCTGCTAGTTTAACTCATTTCAATTTAATGGATTGATAAAACTCTTTGGAATATAAAATATCTTTCATCCTTGTTTTCCATATTGAATAATTTGATGCTCTGAGTTTGAGCACTGATAATGAAGTTTTTTTATAATCCACACAATAAATCACTTAACAATAAACTAAAGCTCTGATACCACTTGTTGGAATAAATTATCCCTCTTTGTATAAATCAAATAGGTAATTATAAATTTTAATCAAAACAAATCAATCACCAAAGAAATCAAACCTACAAAAATACAAGAATTTCTACGTAGAAAAAACCCCTCAATGTAAAGGGGAAAATCATGGAACCTAATCCAATCAAAAATTTCCACTATAGAATAATAAGATCATAAAATATGTTCTTTCCTAATGAAAACTAAAGGATTTCATCATCACTATAAAGATAGATTTCAACAAACTCAAGAAGAAAATAATAAGGATGAATCTCACCAAACAAAACTATAAAAAATTGACTCAGAAGAGGTTAAGAACTTTTCTTCTAAATCCCTTACCTGATGGCTTTAAGGATGAATGATAGCAATCAAACTCTTTCTCCAACTATAGCTCGCTAGAATGTTACTTGGAAAAGAAAACATAAAACCTAAAACCCCTTTCAAAAACTATGGCATGCACACAATGTTCAAGGGCTTCTATTTTTGGTTATGAGCTATGCGTATAAGTTGTGCATGAGTGCACAAGTGGGCGCCTCCACATTGGAGGAAAACCCAACAAATCTCCCCCTTCCAACTACATAGAAGGCTCCACAAGACTTGCTATGCCTCAGCTTGTCATCAACTTCTTGATGGTTGCTATATTTGTCATCATCATGGTTACTTCATCTTCTCAATCAGCCAAGTAGCACATTATAGATCAATGTTCAGGATCAGCAATCATGGAAACTTATTTAAATGTTCTTGCAAATCCAAAAAGATCACATTAATTACTCCAGGGTAAAGTTTTCTGTTCTTAGCATTTAGAATTTAGTGAAAATAAGCTTAGATTATAGACGCTACTTTGGCTTATAACATGTGGAACTTCTTCATTGTCTTAAAATTTTTAAATTCTTGCCGTATTGTACTTATCCATGTCATTTTTGGAAGTATTTGAAAGAGGGGATAAGAGAAACACTCAAAATGTGATGTGCTTCTCAAAATGTGATGGGAACTGCTCAAAAATAAATTTGTATTTTTAATACTTCTTTCTCCCACAGACGGAATACATGGAACACATATAGCCTAGGGTGGATGCCTCTAGCATTCATATGATCATTGAATATATGCATTCATCTCAACTCCCATACATGAAATGCTCTCACGATCACACATGAATCGTCCCATGAATGAATTTCATTAACTATATCGTGCATGAATCTTTTGAAGTATATGTAAATTTGAAATCATTTAGAAACATGTATCTCCATTAACTAAGTGCATGAAAATTGTTTAACTAGAAACTTGCATCATACCAGAAACATGAACCTTGTTAAATCAAGTTTATCCTTCCAACAGGCATAGCAGTAAAACCTATAATTTTAAAAGGCATCTTGATTTGATTGACCCGATCAGATTCACAGAAACTAGAACAAGAAAACAAGATGGATTCAGTAAAAACTGAGACAAAAAATTATTACAGACCTAAGCTTGCATTTACTTATGGAGCATGGCTGATCAATGATCCCAGCAATCAGCTTTCTCCTCCAGTTAATGATTGACTGCTGATTAAAACATCCCAAAATTATTCTCTGCCTCATTAATGCAACAATTTTTGATCTGCTGCCAAGCTGATAAAAGAGATCCTACGGAATCATTCAACGAAAGGGGAGTATTAGAGGCTTGTTTTATCTTGCTGGAGCTTGTTGGTTGATTGATAAACACCTCAAGCTGATAAAAGGCCAAAGTCAAATAACTTGAGCTTGTTTCATACAACTAAAGTAAGTAAACAGCTTAAAACTGTTAAACTATGTTTAACGTAGATGAAGCTAAAATGTTGAAATCATTGACAAAAAAATTTAATTGCTTTCATAAACCGTAGGCTAAAGGCTTGAAGTAATTTTTTAAGATAACGTAACTGATATATTTAGATAAACAATTTTAAGATATTTTAATTTGATAAATAAATATAAAAAACTAATTAAACTAGATAAAATTTAAACTTAATTAAAAGTTATTAGAATAATTTACAACTCGACTTAAATGGTAAAATTAAAACTCAGAAAAAAATAATTAAACTATTTCTAACAGCCTTACTGTTTACAAGTGTCTACACGTCATATAAATACGATGCGGGCTGTTTCTTCTTTGGACTTCCCGAACTTTGAAACCATCTCAATCCTCAATTGTATCCTTATATAATATTAAATGTCTGATTGTTCCTTGATAAGTTATGGCATATTCCTCAACTTGGCAGATGTGAAGCATGCATATTGATTTTGGATCGTCAATTTCTGGGCCCTAAGTAGATGGTTAGACATATGGAAAAAAGCACAAGTATTACATTTTTCAATTCAACGTGTGTTATGATAAGTTTCTTTTTAATAATAGAATCTATGGTTAAAATTCAGATGCCGAGATTGTTGAGACGTATATGATTTCATTTAACTGTGGATTCGCATGATCTAAACTTTTTATTATTTGTGCATAGATAGCGTGTTTTCTAGGAATCTGGGCATTTTGGAAACTATGTAATATCTATCAGGATAATTTATGAAAATAAATTTTAATAAGCTAAAAAAAAAACACTCTAACCAGTACTTACAGCATACCCATCATTATAAGCCTTTTTCTTAAGCTCCCTCAAATACACCTTATTTTTAAGGTGGCTATTTTGCCACACGTTCCAAAAGTCTACCAAATCAAAGAACCCTAGTTGTTAGTGTCTTCTCATATAGCAGGCTTTTTGGAACATGATCCATTCATAATGAGGAGCGATATTTGACAAATGATATAGACAGGGTCCACAGTAAAATGGACAGAAATCATTGATGATCAAGCTTGATTAAGTTAACAGGTAGAAATTCCACAATATAACTAGCGTTCTGGAATGCATTAACTTGTAAATGGTTTATATAACACTCTAGAGCTGTGCAGTTGATTGAGTGCACTTTTCACATCATTTCTCTTATCAAGTTCATATTTTAAAATTCTTGGATGTATTTGGCAATGAGGAAAAGAGAAAAAAAAATATGAAAAACATTAGAAAAGGAAGAAAATAATATGATGAGATAAGCCGTAATAACAAAAAGAAAGATGAAGCAAACAAGTTAGATGGTTAATGATAATTGAAAATAATGACAATAATGTCAAAAGGTAAGGTTATTGATTTTAAATATGGGTAATTAAAAGAATGTGGTAAAAGGAGGAAAAGAGATTTAGCCCCTTTTCCTTATTAACAAACATGGTATCTTGTTTCTCCCTTGTTTTAATCAATTGGGGTTATCCATTAAAAGATCAAAATTTAATCTTTGCTGCTGGTTTTGTACCTGGTGAATATGATTTGAAATCTGATATTCACTAATTAATATCACCTTGATTTGATTCATTTCATAGGCTGAAAGATTCAATCTGAGTCTTGACTTTCATTAATTAATATCCCCTTCATTTGTGTCATTTCCGACTGATTCAATCTGTGCCTGATTTTCGTTTATTACTATTCCCTTGATTTATAGCATTTCATAGTCTGAAAGATTCAATCTCAGTCTTGCCGGCTGCATTTGATATTCTAGTATTCAGCATCTAATAGAGTTCGTGGAAGGACATTTGACATTCTAGTATGGGACCGGATCCGGTGGAAGCACAAGCAACGTATGTGAGTTTACAAGTGGGGGTAGGCTGGTAAATTCCTGGTGCGGCTGAGTTGGGTGAGCCGTGAGTTGGGAGATTAATGTGTGGTCTAGGATGCACAGTTGAGTTTACACTGCTGATGGGTATCTAGCATCGTTCATGGAGGTTTAGAAAATGTGATACGTGTAGAAGTTTTGCTATTTATCTAAAAATATGTTCATGCAATTGAATTGAAGAAAAAAGCATAAAAAATATAACATTTGTATATAGTAAACTATATTTGATGGATATGCTTAATATTGTTCAATGAAACTTTAGATGCATTACAAAGTTCTTTTAGATTATATAAATTATTTACTTTGAATTAAATTTTGAAGGCACTAATGTAAATATTAAAGGGAGAAATGGTGTGGATGGGCACATAGTAGCATGGGACGTAAAGCATGGAAGGGGGTATGGTCGCTTGTTGGGTAAGCTTGCCTATGGTCAATCTGGCCACACCAATTAATGTGCACACTTAGGCCATTTGTCACAATGTGGCCATGGAAAATGATGATTGGATCCATTGATCTTGTGAGAAAAAAGTATTTTATTATTCTATGGTAAATTGTGTTTACAAAATGTTAACCAACGATACCCAAATTAAGCAAATAGATTGATAGCTTGGGCGTGGTTCGTAGGTAGCATGCGTGCTTGACTGCACTTGATGATGGGTTTGATGGGACTTGATTGGGCCTAACGGGTCTTTATCGAGCTTTATAATAGAATTTGATAGCCAATGATGGATCTTGATGAAACCCATAAAATTAACCGAGTCTTAACAGATCTTGATGGACCTTGATAATTCTTGACAAAGCTTGATGGGTATCAATGGGAAGCCCATACAACTTTATAAGGCCTTGACAAACCTTGATGGGCATCGATGGGTAGCCCATACAACTTTATAAGGCCTTGACAAACCTTGATGGGTAGCCCATACAGGTCCTATGGCCAAATGTGCATGTCTTCTGGGTCTCTAGTCTTGACAGACCTTGATGGGTATTAATGGGTTGTTTGATGGACCTTGTTGGGTCTTCATAGATCTTGATAGACCTTGACGAGAGCTTGATGGGGCTTGACAGAATACTTGATGTTACTTGACCAAAATGTATGATTAATATATTAATTATATTGATAGATCTTAATAGACCTTGACAGACTTTGATGGTTTTATCGAGCTTGATGGTTTTCCATGGATCATGAGGGAGATCTATACACCTTGACCAGCCTTTATGGAGATATCTGGACCTTAACGGACCTTGATAGACTTTGATGGACCTTAAAGAACCTTGATGGTTGACGGTTTTTATTTTTTTTTCCATTTCAGTGGTTAGTGAGTAAAATGCATCATTAATTTTTTGAACAACATAAAAATATCATAAAAATCTTTTTCATCTATGTGCACAAAATTTTTGGATGTAGAAGAAATAATGGGCACACAAAAAATGTCAATTCATTTATATTAATTTTTTATATTAAATTACGGTCCTTGATGTGATATTATGTGTCTTACGATTTTAGTGGTTATACACCCACAAAAAAATTATTTGGTTATATCAAATTTGTTATTTTAAATTATGGTCCTTGATGGGACGGATATTATGTGTTTTGCAATTTTGATAATTGGAATTGGGAGAAAAATGCATAATTTTTTAATAACAAAAAAATATCACAAAAAATTTCTATATATATGTGAACTAATTTTCTGGACATATTTTTCATGGGAGAAAATGCATAATTTTTTGAATAACATAAAATTAGCACAAATTATATATATATATATATATATATATCCACCAAAATTCTGGATGTATAAGAGATAATTTACCTTCACACCCACCTTATTTTTTACACAAAAAAACCAATTCGGTTATACAAAAATTTTTATATTAAATTACGATCCTTGATGGGATGGATATTATGTGTTTTGTGATTTTGGTGATTGCAAGTGGGAGAAAATGCATAATTTCTTTTGAATAACATAAAAATATCATAAATTTTTTTATATATGTCTAAAAAATTTCTAGATATATAAAAGATAATTGACCTTTACACCCACCTTATTAACTATATAGAAAAGACCAATTTGTTTATATGTAATTTTTCATATTAAAATACAAATCTTTGAGTTAAAATTTTTATGTATATACATTCTAAAATACCCACTAATTATATTAAACCTATATACAAAGATAGATTGTAATATATTATTCTTAAGAACAAATCTATAATATTAATATATTTTTCATATGCACTTGCTAAGAGCACAAGATCTACAGAAAGAATCTGTTGACAAACCTTAGGGAAAGAACCTACCATGGGTGAGGATGATAATTTGCCCATGCCTTCTACTCAACATGCCCAATCCCAACCAAACGTGGTACACAAAATTCTGGCATGGACACTGGTTCCTGGTCATCCAACCCCACCACTGGTCTAGAAGTTCCCTATTAAATAGTTTTGTGAGCCATCACGAGAAGATATGAGGCAGAAGCTGTGATCTGATGGATTTTAAAATACCCCTGTAATAAATTCCAAAAAGTCTTTTTTTATAAAAATCATCTCTTAAAATTTTATAACTAATTAATGATTTTTGGCCAGTTAAAATTTTCCTCATTAGGTAACTAGGAATGTGTGGTCCACACGATTTAAATTAATCTCACCATTCAACCATTTTAACTATAATTCAATTCATTTCTCATAAAAATTTATCAAAAATATATATCACACAAATGAAATTGTTCTAACGCTGAGAATGTCTAAAAGACATTTTATTTGGCCTGGCAAATGTACATATCTAATTTGACTAAATTTTAGCATATTTTTTGTAAATTACATTTAAAATAATGTAAACAATGAGGTTATTTTTTCATATTATTACTATTATTTATATTTTTAAATAAATGTACATATTTGATTTTTATTTCATTTGTAATGAAATAAATAAATTGCTTTATACAAGTTCTAATCGTCTTCTCTAACTGCCTAGCAATCCACTATACTCGCATATTAAGAAGAGTGCAATTTTGAACATGGGCATCATTTACTTCTCATTTTCTTTTTTCCCAACAAAATAAAAGTCAAAAGGAGAAAATCATATGGTAGATGAAAGATAATAATTAAAATAATGTGAAAAAAGATGGAATGATAAGATTTTTTAATTAAAAAATGACATAATGATTAATATATATATATAAAGAAAAAGTAAAATTGGATAAATACCATTTCACATTAAAAAGATTAAATAGGGTAAATAATGAGGCATTACACCCCTTTTATAGGATATCAAACATACCCTTAGTGTGATATGGCATTTAACTATATGACTCATTTTAATAATATTATTTTATCATCTCATCATGCCATCAAGTTGGCACCTTCATAGAAACTCGCAAAAGGGTAAATAAATAAAAATATCTTCTCCATTAGAGGTCCACAAAAACTAAAAAAAAAGAAGAATATCTCTGCTCTGTTGTAAGTTAGTAGCAATAAAAAAATTTAAAAAGTAAAAAGCTCTGCTTAATTAAAAATTATTGATAGCCCCAAAATACAACAATCTAAAAATCCTAATGATCACTATCATGTCCATCAAAACGCCAAGCTAAAAAGGAAACATAAGAGCTCTTTGGTGATTCTAGAAGTGTGAAAGGATTAAAAATGTAGCACTTCTGTCTGTTCATCTCAATAATCGATGATTCATTCATCTTTAAAATCTCTCCAACGATCATCAGCATGGATTGCAACAATCTTCTTTCAGCCTTCTTCTGTTTCTATTTCTTCTTATTTGAGCATAATTTGACAAAATTGTAAGTAGTCATTGGTTAAAATATCAAAACTATTGCTTAGCTTTTTTTCTATTCTTAGAAAAATTGAAAATAAATAAATAAAAAGGGTGAAAAACCTCAAAATAACTGACTTTCAAATTTATCTATCCTGAAGCAAGTGAAAAGCAACCCACTAAATTTACTCAAGAAAACTCGCTTATTACTAACATAGTCTAATTAGTTGCACAAATCAATGTTCCATAACTCTTATCCAAGATCATATCCTCAACCATTAGACATGTATGCACATGTCATCCAAATTTGTAACAGGCCTTCACTTTGTTTTTAGGCTTTGAAGGAGTATGCCAAATTGCAACTACATTAGCAGGCCTTGCCCACAACTTTACTCAAAAATGCACATTTTTTAGGCTAGGCCTAACCCTTATACATTTCAGGAGAATTCATAGACATAGCAGTTACTATAGTAGCATTGTATACACCTGACTGAACTTGAGTCCATTAGAAGCATACTATGTTACTAGGCTTCAACTATTGTCACAAGCAACATAATCAACTATAAATATTGAACTTACAAACAACAATATACTCAATTATTAAGCATGGAACTCATTCACAGATTCAAGACAAAATGTAGACATCATGGTTACTCCTCTATTCATATTTGGCTATCATGACTCACCGAAAAGAATTCAGGAAAAGAAAAAGAAGAATAAATAGCGTAATTAAAGTTTCATATCTCAACAGAGTTTTTCCTATGAACCGCAAGTTACAGGTTACTCCTATTGTCAAAATTCAGTCCTTTGCATGTTTGGAAACTTAGAATAATCTAATGAAATGTTTCTATTGCAAAGCACTTGCATTGCAGATTGTCCTTGATAAGATTGATCAATATACACTATTTTTCAATGATATATTTGAATTGTTGATAATGACAGTCAATTAGCCATTCTTAGTTGTGGTCACCAGTTGAATGTTTTTGCTTTTAATTTCTAGTTCTTGAATGGTTGGAATCATTTATTGGAGTTCATCACACATGCAATGAGCCAATTCATGGATATTACTCATGGTGAGCTCAATAAAAAAAAATTGATTGGCAAATCAGAAGATAATACCCAATTATCCACTCAAATCTTGTTGCTTGACAGTGGTAAATGTTAGATGCAAAAGGGAAATTTCAACAAACAAACCATCCACCTAAGGGGTTATAATTGATCAGCTTGATTAACAAGCCAAGCAACCCCAGAGGCCAGCTCATTAGCTTCAGCTCTCACTTGAAATTTGATCTCAATATTGATGTTTCCTCAAATGCTTGGCTTGGCATGGTAATAGGATTAGTTAATTTTGATAGAGATGAGAACAACATTTTTTCCTTTAATCAAACAAGTTAAGCCAAGCTACCCAGCTTGCTGTCATTGAGGCATGCTTGTTCAAGCAAGCTTGTTCATCAAATGACATTTGACTTAGGCTTAAGCTAAGATCACAGGCACAAATTTGAAGCACAAATCTTCCTAAACTAAACTAACCTCCCTTGAATCATTTTCACACCTAGATATTTTCGTTAACAGCTCAAAATTTTCAGACTGTTAGAGGCAATAAGTGTAGGGGTTACTCCAAAGGAGAGTGACAATGTATTTCAAGAAACGACAGATAAGAGCTAATAATACTTAATCTTCTCTTAGCTTTTGATTTTGCAAAGAACATCCATTCATAACATCCATTCATCTATCATTACAAAAACAGGTTCCTCCTCATCTTCTTGCTCTTCTCCTTCCATTGCTCCATGTAGTGCCAGTGTGATCCTCCTCTAACTTGTTCTCACAGTAAAAGGCCAACCTAGAAAATATCATAATCCACCACACATTCATAACATAAGTGAACTAGATTGTGATTTTGGACTATTTATAAATTATTAAACTAAAAATTGCAATTTTAGAATACATCCAAACACTCTTAGCAAAAGCATTTGCTTTTCTTGTTTAACATGTGCCTTTTGATTTTCCTGTCCATTTATTGGAGACTAACTCATTACCACGCATCAAATGTCTTTTCTATTGTCCTGCACTTAAGTGTTGTATAGATGTTCATCATCCTGATATTCGAATAATTATTTGAGAGTGAATATAAATCCATTAAAATTTTTTCTGTGCCCATAGGAACTACGAGTAAATAATCCAAAATCTATACCTTTGAAAGCATTTTTTATATGGGTGAAATTATGTTAAGGGCAAAATTGTTATTTTAAAAGATATGCATTATTAAAAAAATGTTTAGCTCTTTAAAGACATCCATTAAAGGTTCTTTAGTACTACCAGCACTATGAAATTATTAAAAACATAGCTCTCTTGTTAATTCTTCTCAATAATTGATGATTCATTCATCTTTAAATCTCTCTATCATTCATGCAGTGGGGATTGCAATACACTTCTTTCAAGCCAAAAATAGCTCCCGCTTCAATTCTTAGGCTTCTGCTTCTTTTCTTCTTATTTGAGAATAATTTGACAAAATTATTAGCAATCATTGGTCAACATATCAAAATTAATGTACATTTTTTTGTCTTTAGAAAATTTGAAATAAATAAAATAAAAGGGCAAAAACCTTGAAACACCTTACTTTCAAATTTATCTATCCCCTTGAATCATTTACAAACCTAGTTATTTTGGTCCAAAGCTCGAGTTTTAGCAAACAGTTAGTGGCAATTAGGGCGGGGATTACTCCAAAGGACAGTGATGATGTATTTAGAGAAAAAATAGATAGAGTAAACAATACCTAATATTAGTTTAGCTTCTAACATAGCAAAGAACACCACCATTGCATCTGTCATTACAAAAATAGGTTCTTCCTCTTCTTCTTGCTCTCCTCCTTCCATTGCTCCATGGAGTTCCATAGTCAGATTCTCCTTGAAACTGTTCCCATAGAAAAATGCCAATTGGTAAAATATTAGAGACCATCAAGCATTCATAACATAAGTGAACTAGATCACCATTTTAGGCTATTTGTAGATTATTAAAATACTAATTGCAATTCTAGAATACCACCAAACACTTACCAAAGGTGTTTGCTTTTCCTATTTAACATGTGCCTTCCAAATTTTCTAGTCATTGTGTTGGACAAGGTAGAGATCGATATTTGGGAGGGATTTTTGGGACTCTACAATGAGGGATTTCTAGGACATTACAGCTTTCACATTAAGAGGGAAAGCAGAGATGAAGCTACCATGGCTAGAGAATACAACATTCGAGAGGGAAAGAGGGCATAGCGATATAAAGAGGCCATGATGAAATTTCCTATTTGAAAAGATGTCATGGTAGGGTTGGGCTTCTGGAGAGGAATTCAGGGAGACAACATCCTCATCAAGGCAGATTTCTAGAGAGGAAGAAGTGAAATGTAGGGTTGGGTTTTGGGTACGAAGTGTCGACAGGAGACAGGAATCCTACTCGCGTGTTGCCTGCATGGGAATTTATGTTGCTGCCCCTCTACTTCTCTCTCAATCTAAACCATCTATTACTAACATACAGTGGATGGGCACATTTGTAGATTGGCGAAGACTACAAACCGGTGTAGTGTATTGTGTCCCTTCTAGTATTTGTCGACCACGCAAGACACACCTGCACTGAAGGACATTTTGCAAACTTGGGCTAAATAGTCATTTTGGCTTGCTGAGTACCATGGGCTACTGTTGCTAGTTCAATGTGGGTTAATATTTGGTGGCCGACATGAGATTTTCATACATTACTCCATATCCACAAATGATGCTCTTTAAAGAAAATTTTGCTAATCTAATCCTATGGGTCTCTATATTAGCAAATTACCTTTAATTTCTATAATTGAAAACAATTTATATAGTGACTTGTGCATGTTACTTGATAAATCTTATTTAATAGTGAAATTCACACTCTGAAAATTAGCCAATGCAAATGTCCATTACAAATTTAAACCCACAATCTCATCTCATTAGGTATTATTGGATATGATCTATGAGAAAAGATCGAGATGAATATAGTGACATGCAAAAATGCATGCTTGCATTAATGTTCATGAGAGCATGTGTACGTTGCATGGAGAGTGGTGAACAAAAATTATATGATGGGTAGGGAATTAACTAGATCTGTGAACATGCATGATCACGGTGTTCCCTTGTATTGAATTGATAGGATCTTGGCTTTTAAAGTGGGGGACCATGTATATTTAGTGACAACCCAATTTAACAAGTCAAGCATTAAGTAAACTCTTGGAAAATCATTTGAGTCTAATCCAGTTAGAACCCATTAGTCTAATTTAGTAGCTTAGCCTAAATTCAATAGGTAAAACATTAATTTCAAATTTAAAAAAATTTAGTCCAATGAAATAAAAATTATTAAAATTTTTTCAATTCAAATCCCTAACTTCCTCATAAAAAATCCAAAATTCAAATAATAAAGTATTGCTTGATGAATTATTAAGAAATAATAAAAAAATTATTTAAGAAAACTTTAATTTGGGGTAATTTAAAATTTTAATTCATATCTTTAAGCTTATTCATATAACCATGATTTTCTAAACACTACAAGAAATACTGGACTAAAATTAGATAGAGCTAGAGCCTTTACATCCTTGACAACATACAACAAAAGAAATTAGAGAAAAAATAACAAATAAGAGAGAAATTTATAGACTTTCCTAAGAGGGTTTATTCAATGTCCTTATGAGAGTTCATTGAACTTTTGTTAAGGTTCTTGTATTTGAAGCAATATTTGCCAAAATCCCAAAATAATTTTTCTCTCCTCTTTTATTTATTAAAAAATAGCATGATAGTTTGGCATTTAGTTTTTATTTAAAAATTCTAGCATATTATATATTACATTTTTCTTTAAAGAATTTAAGGTGTTTAGTGAAAAGGAAAAAAAATGGAGAATTTTTTCACTTTGTTCCATCCTTTTTTACATACCTTTTTATTTAATTTAACATCTTAACTACCTAACAATTCTTCTTTTTTCATTATTGTATATATTTTTAATTATTATTTCATATCTTTTATACAAAAAGCCTACCTATGTTATCTTTATTCATATTATTTGTAATCAAATACAATAATCAATGTATAGTGGTCACATAGTTAGCACAAAATATAGTGGTTTGAGATAATTTCTTTACTCCACTCTTCTAAGCATGCTCCTTAGTGTCTTGGGTTCCACTATCTCAATAGATAATACAAATTAGTACCACTACACTGTTCTATATTTTAGCTCTGGGGGGAATAAAATTCTTAGTGCCAATGCGCTCATTTAGATTTTAGCTCTAGGGGGCGTAATACAAGCTAACAAGTTAATTGTAAGTCACACTCCAATAATTACCTTTGTTCTTCTTGAGTTTGATCTCCAACACCAACTCAAGGAAATTTAAAATAAAGAGAAAGAATATAATTACAATTTTGTAGTGTTTCTTTGCAAGCACAGGGGAACCCTTAATATTGATTGAGAGTTCGCTTTAATGCAAGAGGATCTTCCCTAAGTTGTTGGTGTAAGCCTTTAATACAGATCTTTTAAAGATTGAATGCTTGAAGGCTTGAAGACTTGAGTTGCTTTGTGAAATTGAAGATTAAAGTTCAATAAATGCATGCAACAGTTGCTCAAATGTCCCAAATTACCTCCCTTTATAGATCTCTTTAAAATCCAACCATTGGGCTTAGTTGATGCTCATTAAATATGAGGACATGTTCAAATTTTCCAACCATTGGAACCATCAGGTGCTTGGCAGGTGATTTTAGCATTGGCTATTGTTCATAGGCAATTTTGTCAAGCGCCTTCCATATCGACTGTGGTTGATCTTCAAAACATTTTCATACACATAGTGTTGGTTATTGGTAGTTGAATTACAGGTGGCTGTAATATTCTACTATGCTCCCCCAGTAGTATCATAGGCAGCATATGCTTTTACAAGTAATCTAAGCTTTCAGCTTGGCAGGATGTTTAGGAGGCGCCTCTGTTTCTGCTACAGGGTCGCAAGCAATATCGACAAGCGATTATGGTATCAGTTGCGGGTATTCATTAATTTTTTTTATTGGAATGCTATAGGAAATTATTGCAAGAGGCTACCATTCGACTGTGATCGCAAGCAAATGCACCAAGCAACTGCAATGACGTTGTGGCATGCATTTTGACTTTTCTGCCCTTGTGATTTTGATTAGCCTTTTGATTTTTCATGATAATTCTACTATGAGTTTGTTAATCATCAAAGTATGGATTTCCATAGTTGATTTGCAAGTTGCAACATTTATAATCTCCCCCATTTTGATGATTGAGAAAAATCATGCCTTTTTCATTTTGCTTTATGATTTTTTTAAAAATTTATTAAATCATATTATCCTTTTTGTTCCAGAGATAGATATACAACTTTTCATGAACTACAGAAATTACAATTCACATTTTTATGCTTAAGCACATCTCACCAAATCTAGTAAGTGAGGGATGTCATCTTCAATGTACTTAGTTTAAACATGATCTCATAATCTCTAGTTATCTTAGTACATTAAACTTACAATGATTTTCAATCACTTTAGAGATACCATCTCCAAATTTAATCACCCTAAAAGGTCACCATTTTGGCAAGTTGCATAGCTATCATCAATTTGAACATAGACACATTCATTCATTAATCATGACCACAATCATCTGTTAAACACATTCATCCATTTAAAATAATCATCCATTGATCATAAACACAAACTATAAGTTTAAATAGAAACACCAAGCCATGTTTAAACAAGAACGTAAGTTTTAAACCAAGCTAATCATAAGTATCAAAGCAAATCAAAACATAAGCATCAACCAAACCATGTACATGTAAATGAATTCCTCACTACAAATTCTCTCATAAATGCTCAAAGAATGAATACTTCTCTCTTCCTTTTTGTCAAGCATCAAGGACCAGAGAGGTGGCATGCTTCTCTTGAGCAGCCTGTGGATCAACCTTTGGCAAAGTGCTAGGCTCCTCCTATGCAAGTGATGTGCCTGAGGTTAGAGTGGTGATTAACTCTGATAGAGTAAATGTACGCTCAAGAATTTGGGATGATGGTGTTGGAGTAGAGGCGGAAGGTGGGTGTAAAGTTAGGGTGGTCTCATGGACTAGAGTAGAGGCAAGATTTGTGGAGGTAGGGTGGAGACTGAAGTGAGATAGCAACACATCCAACTGCTGCCTAATGACTGCCTAGTCTATCTTAATCAATTGTTGGTCCTATCTAATCGATTAGACTTCTTCCCTAAGCTCCTTCACCTCTGTGGCTAGTCTGGAAAAAGTAAAAGAAGTTCTAGAAGATGATAATGGAGGTGGAGCTTGTGATGAAGAAGACATGTGATGAGGTCTACCTACCCTTCTCTCCCTTTCTTCTTCTCCTCTCTCCACTTCTTCTCTTCTCCCCTCTTCTCCTCTCTCACCCTACTTTCCTTTAGAGGGTGCCCTACTCCTCTTGGTAGATTCTTCTTACTCTTCCTCCATCTCTCTTTTATGCTTCTCATCTTGGTCAGCCTTGTACTCTATTAGGATTATTATATGATTTTGATGACAATAAAACTTATCTTAAGATTCAATTTATGCTAATGATGCTCTAGTATAAAAAGTTTGAAATGTAGAAAGATATGCTTGAAATATGCATTTTGTGTTGTAATATCATTTATGAAAGCATAAACATCTTGATATAAGTCTAGAAGGGAAATCATATTGATCCATATTGTTTTCAACCTTGTTTATGATACCTTAGATCATATGTTAAAAGTGTCTTAAAGAGATATCTTCTTGAATGAAAAAGAATAAGTTCTTAAATGAGCTTATAGATACAAAATCATGATTTAAAGTACATATCCATGATTTACAACTCATGCAAATTTCATATGGATAATTATATTATGATTTACAGTGAAAAATATAATATGTGATTTATACATGTTCTGCAACTTGCGAAAATCATGTAAGGATAAACATATTTTGATAAATGTGTTTCATAGAATATATTCTTTACATGAAAAAGAAATTGTGCTTAAACTATTTATCCATACTCAACTTATGTATATTATTATATGTGGATAAATGTATAATGAAAAATGTTAAGTTAAAAATGTAAAAAAAAGTGTAGAAATTTTCAAGTGTAGGTTTGCTACTACAGTAATTTGCTATAGTAAAGTGCTACAGTGCTACTGCAATGGCAGACGAAGTTGATTGTCTAAGACAAAGTGAAAGACAAAGTTTGTCTAAGACGAAGTAGAAGACAAAATGAAAGATAAATTTTGTCTAAGTTGAAACGACAAACTAAGTGGAGGATGAAGTTTGAAGTAACAAATGAAGTGGAAAATGAAGCTCAAATTAGCAGATGAAGTAACTAACAAATTGCTATAGTAATTTGCTACAGTAACTTGCTACAGTACAACAGACAAAGCTTAAGGCAACCAATAGATGAAGTAACGGACAAAGTAATGCGGTGATATAGTTACGTTGCTACAATAATGATACTATAATACTAACAAATAGATATTTATCTAAAGACAAATAACAAACGAAGCGCTGTTATAGTGATATGCTATAGTAATCTTCTATAGTAACCTGCTATAGTGCCGTTAGACAAAGCTAGCTAATTCGTCTGCTACTTACTCCAGACAAAGTGATTTGTTAGAGTAATGCTGCTATAGTAACTTGCTATAATGAAAATTCACTATTTTCAAATATCAAAAATTCAACACTCCGTAGTAGCCGGATTTTACAATAATATTCTTCCAAGCAGTCCACAATCTTTCTGGATGGTAAAAATAGACAATCCATTAAAGGAGAATGAAATGCTTGAAGGTTTTAAGTGCTAAACAAGAATCAAATATCAAGAACAGAAAATGAAGAAGCCTAACTTCGTTTAGAATCAACTATGGATAAAGTAGAAGATGAAGAGAGTCTGTCTAGCTGGTAAGAGACTTCATCTAATACTTATTTCAGACAAATGCAATAAAGCATCAGTCAAAGTGGAGGAGCTAAATTTGTCAGAATTTATTACCTTCTTTCTAAAATTGTGAATCAAGTCAGAGTTATAGCATCTCCTCATTTGTCAGTTGCACAAACCAACTATTCACCTTCTTCTATGTCAAGTTGGCACTGTAGAACGGCTCTAAGCATATGAGAATTAATTAAAAGATGACAATTTCAAATGGAAAATTATCAGAATGGTCTTCTATATTTATTTCCTAGTCATCTACTTTCGTCTCTGCATTTAATGAAGATCATCTTTCACCAACAGTCAAGTTTTCAAAAGAGCTATTTAAAGAGAAGAGATGAGACGATGCAAAAGTGGTCAAGGAAAGCTTTTCAAATGTGCTTGAACCTATGCAAATCCTTTCACCCAAGTCCATGAGCTTAAACCATCATCTATCTTTCATGAGCTTCAATCTGCATATTTTTATGGCCATTGAGTTTACATTTTGGGAGATCTTTCTATGTTGTTAGAGCAGTAAAAGATCATATCTTCCCCTATGCTTCATTGTAACACTTTGTAAAAGTGTATAAGTTTTTTGGTTAAGTTGAAAACCAAAGAGTTATTAGTGATCTCTAGAAAACTCAAGTTTGCTGATGATCTTAGAAACTAGCGAGTTTTCTGGTGAGCTCATGAAAATTAAAAGAGTGCTGGGAGCACTGTGTTTATGCCCCGTAGAGCTGGAATCCAGAAGAGTATTGGAAATACTTGCTTACTCCCTCTAAAGCTAGAATCTAGAAGAGTGCTGGGAGTACTATTGTATTTCCATTATATGGGATATAGTGGAACCCAAGGCACAATGAGTGTATACTCTTAGAAGAGTGGATGTAGGGATGGGGTTCCCAAACCATTATAAAAATTGTGTCGTTTGTGTATGCTTATTTATTTGTGTGATTGCTTTACTTTCCTTACACATTACGTGCTTTATCCTTCATACACTTTACAATTTTATTACTCACTTTACATTACACCACACATAAGCATGAAAAGAGGGAAATGGTCTAATAAGGGTTAAGCAATGAATTTTATATACCTAATTCACCCCTCCCCTCTTGGTTTAAGCCATACTTTGGGAAACAGCATACTCTTCTTCTTGAATTTACATTCTCTTTAGAAGAGTATCACTCACCCAATCCATCTTCTAGGTTGACATGTAGAGCATAGACTCTCCTTGGACTAGTAAATGGAAATACTCAAAGATCTTTGTGAGCCATATACCGTAGAGTACAACATGATCCGTCTGTGTAGGCATATATCTAAAAGCATTCAAGAGAAGCTTGGTAAGGTTGACTTTTTAGTAATGCTATATCATCCACCCTGGCCTCTAATGTTGTATCCTATTCCATGCCTCCCAATTTGGGTAAGATCATTTTCTTCATCACCTTCATCAACATCCTCATCTTAATAGTCATATCTACTGTCTTCAAATATCTATGAGCTAGGTTGTATACAGTCCCAATAGATAATGCATTGAACAACTCTTCACTCTTCATATCGAGGTCTTCCTCATCATATGGAACTCCAAGAATCTCCCCTAAGTGTCTCTCTAGGGATGTGATATGAGTTCCAAATAATATCTACCCCTTTACAATAGTTTGATATTCTCTAAGATTCTAATTGAAAAGAATATCAAAACTTGCTCATTGTATATTAAGGCATTATATTCTATAAATTTTGCCCAACCTTGGTAATTAATCATGGCCCTTATGTTTGAATTACATCTATCAAGGAAATCAAAGTATATTTTCTTATGCACATGAATGGATCTCCCCTGCATAGTAGTGTAAAAGTTGAACTTCCTCCCAACAATTCCGAATAGTAATCAAGAAGGTCCCTAGGAGTAAAATTTGGTTTCGGGACCTTCCTATCTACTACATCTAGTAGCGAAGTCAAATCAAACATCTTAATTTTCTTAATTCCTCTCTCCATGCTTACTTCTTCTTCCTCATCTACATTGTTCTAATGATTAGATAGGATCTAAGGAGGTTACATTCAAATTCTGTGGTGACCTGGACTCTTTTGAATCTAGATGTGGCTCTAAAGCTTGTCCTTGTAGAAGTAGAAACTCGAGTTCTTGGCCTCTTGACAAGGTGATCCTGGAAACCACAACTTTTGGAGCCATGGTCACTATGGAGGCTAGGAGATGATGGAAATATGCCAAAAACAAAGGGAATCTAAGAGTTTTTGATTGGCAGAAGAATTGAGGGTGAAGAAGTTTCAAAGTGAGAAAGAAAATGGAATGGGAAATGAAACGACATGTGAAGGGGTTTTATTCTATTTGAAACGGTGTGCACCAAAGGCCTAGGTGGCTGCCATGCCATGTGTTTTCCTAATTTTTGCAATCTCCTATTTTCTAAAGTTTTTCATCATTCATATATATTATCACATATCTCAACCAAATCATCACATTTTTCAAACAAATCATCAAATTTTTTAACCAAGTCATCACAAATACATGACATTTAGAATTGAAAAATGTGTGATCTTATGTATTTGTATTTGCTATTCCTAATTTTCTTCTAATTTTATAAAAACTATCTGATGATAGTGGTTTAGTGAAGATGTCAAAAGGTTGAGAATTTGTAAACATATATTCCAAATAGGCAACATACTTTTCTATATGATCTCTAATAAAATAACATCTAATTTCAATATGATTAGTGAGTGAATATAAAACTGGATTTTTTTGTCAAACATATTGTTCTTGATTGTTACACCATATTGGAATATCTTTATACTTCAATCCATAATCTAATAGTTGTTGTTTCATCCATAATAATTATGAATAATAATGTCCAATAGCAATATATTTTGCTTCTGCAATCGAGAGAGCAACACTTATTTGTTTCCTTGAAAACCATGAAACCAATATATTTCCATGGAACTGACATATTCCACTTATGCTTCTCCAATCAACTTTGTATCCCCCAAAGTCTGCATTCGAATATTCAATAAGTTCAAAACTCGAACCTTTTTGATAACAGAGCCCTAGACTTATTGTGTCAACTAGATACTTAAAAATTCATTTCACTATAGATAGATGTGACTTTCTTGGACTTGATTGAAATCTAGTACACACAAACATTCACTAAAAAATATATCTGGCCTAGATGTAGTAAAAGTAGGAAACCAATCATACTATGCTACAACTTTTGATCTATTGGTTTACCCTTTTTATCTTTGTCTAAATGGGTTGAGGTGCTCATTGAAGTATTTGTTGCTTTGACTCCTTCCATTCTAAACTTCTTAAGCATCTCCTTTGTGTACTTGGATTAACAAATATATATGTTATCTTCTCTTTGCTTAATTTGCAATCCAAGGAAGTATTTATGCTCCCCCATCATGCTCATCTCCAACTTAGGCTGCATAATTCTTGAAAATTCCCTGCATAGAGTTTGATTAGTGGCACTAAAGATAATTTCATCAATATATACTTGAATTATCAAAATATCTTTCTCCTCATTCTTAAAGAATAGTGCAGTATCAACCTTTCCTCTTTTGAACTTATGATCATTGAGAAATGTAATCTTTTTATACCAAGCTCTTGGAGCTTGTCTTAATCCATATAAGGCTTTGATAAGTTTATACACATGTTCGATTGATTATTCAATTCAAAACTAGGAGGTTGTGCAACATATACTTCCTCATTCAGATAACCATCAAGGAATGCACTCTTTACATCTATTTGAAATAACTTGAAGTTCATGTGGGATGCAAAGGCAAGTAGCATTCTTATTGCTTCTAATCTAGTCATGGGGGCATAAGATTCCTCAAAGTATATTCCCTCTTCTTGAGAATATCACTTACCTACTAATCTTGCTTTATTTCTAATGATAAGTCCACTTTCATCTAATTTGCTATTGAAAACCTGTGTAGTTCTGATCAAATCAATATGCTTAAGTCTAGGAACTAATTTCTATACTTTTTTTCTTTCAAATTGATTTAGCTCCTCTTGCATAGTAATTATCCAATTTTCATTATTGAGGGTTGATCGATGCAAGTGGTTCAATGTTAAAGATGAATGCAAAGTGTCCATAAATATTGCTTCTCTTCATTTTCTGAATTTGGATCTTTATTCTATTTAGAGGTTCCTTCTTTCCTTGATTTGTCAAATATAGCTTTTTAATTTTATTCGTAGCTTCATTTACATCACTATCATTCTCCTTCCTCGAGTATAGTCCAAATTCATCAAAAGTTACATGCACAAACTCTTCTATTACTTAAGTTTTCTTATTAAAAACTATAAATGCTTTGCTATTCAAGAAATAACCAAGGAAGATTGCCTCATTACTTTTTGAATAATACTTTCCAAGGTTATCCTTCCCATTGTTCATTACATAGCAAACATATTCAAAGAAATCAAAATATAATATAATTCATTTTCTTCCTTTCCAAAGTTTATAGTGAGTTTTTTAAGAATCACTCTGATGGTAACTCACTTAAGAACATGGCAAACAATGCTAACCACTTCTCCCAAAAATCTTTTTGCTTTTATTGAGCATAGTCCTTACCATCTCTTTAGATGTTTTGAAGTACACAACTGAAGTAAATAAAATTGGATGCTAAAGTTCAGATGGCAATCACATGCTTTAGAGGAGAACTTCAAGTCTAAGAATATGGTCAAAGGAGAAGTTCAAATCATACTAAGCCATCAGACGATTTGAAGATAAAATCAGAATAGTTTTGGAACATGTTGAGAGGTGAACTCCATGTTTCAGAGTCAACAAGATCAACATTAGTTCATTGAGCCTCTTTAGATGATCTTTAGAGAGCATTTAGAGAGTGTTTAGAGGTGTACCAGATGTTGAACATAAGAAGAAATATAACCATTTGAAGAATCAGTGTTCCAAGGGGTTTCATAGGGTTTGAGACCAACTTCAGACAAGTTTCAAAGGTGAAATGCTGCTTCAGAGGTTTTAGAGATAATATCAGATGAGCTGAAGCATAAAAGCATGGTGTTAAGGGATTAACATAACTTCAGATGTTCTGAAGTTCAACTTCAGATGTACTGATTCATGTCTACAACATTTTAGAGGATCCCAGTTCGAATCATTTGTGAAACAACATGAAATTGCAAAGTTGCATTCCTTTAGAGGGTATGAAAGAGTGAAGCATTGCAAAGCCACGATGACTTGAAGAAACAAGCTGAGACTTGTGCAACACACTTCAGAATATACCTAGTCACAAACTTTAGATGTTCTAAGGTTATTCTTTCAAATGCTATGAAGTCGTGGGAACTCGCAAAGGTCAAAAATTTGAATGTTTCCCACTTATTTAATGAGCGTCGTCTTCCCAAATGGCTAGATTTTAAATCCTCGTATAAAGGAAGTCAACAGGGGACATTCCAGAAGTTAGAAAAATTAGCTAAACAAATTTATAGAGCATTTACACCAACATTTAAAGTTTTCTTTCAAGAGAGTTCAACTCCACTACATAACATTTTGAACAACATTCAAAGCTCATTACTTCAACAACTTTCTAGAATTTGAATCATCAATTCCTAACTATTTTCTTATTCATTATTATTGCTTTAAACCTTGTATAATCTACCTAAGTAAGAGGCACATTTTTGTACATCTTTTCTATTTTCTGATATAGTAAGCAAGGGCCCTTCAATCTGTTTGTATTGATTATAGCAAGTAGGAAAGACTTGTTGGGAGATTGTAAAAGTTAGTTGGTGAGCCCATAAAAACCAAAAAGTATATTTTTTATTAGACTTAGCTAATCAAGTGTAGTAGAACCTGAGCGTAGTTGAGAGATTGACTCAGAAAAGTGAAGTAGGTACCAAGGAAGGGCCGGACCACTATAAAAATACTTGTCTTTGTGTGCTACATGATTTATTCCATTCCTTCTCAGCACTATTCTTTTATTTGGCCAAACATTTTAAAAGCTTAATTCAACCCCCCCCCCCTCTTGAGCTACCATCTACAAGGGACCAACACTCTTATATTGTTTTATTCTTTCTATCCACAACTCTATTTTGTTGTGGAGTTCTAGTTTCTAAGAAGCTATAGTAAATTCCTTTATCTTCAAAATTCAATAAACTTTTTTTCTCAAATTCACCTGATGGTCATTATAATTGATATAATTGAAAGTTGCTTCTCACTATGCAGAATTAAATGTGAAAAATATTGAGCATGCATCATCTTTACTTGCCAACAAGATTACCCAAGTAAATCTAGAATGACATACACATATCTTTTGAGACCAAGACTCAATGTATCAAATCACCCAAATAAATCCATATGTAGCAATCCTAGTGGCCTTGATATGGATACTTCATTTTTAATGAAAATAAAACTTTGGTTTGTTTGGACATTTGGTAAGCCTTACATATTTGGTCTTTGTCATATTTGAACTTTGGTAGGCTGTTGACCAAATTCTTTTTCCATAGAGATTTGATATTTGACATATCAATGTGTTCCAATCTCTTATGCCACAACCATGGATTATCATCAACAACTATCAAACATTTTTCAATAATCTCATCTAAATGAACTGGATATATATTTCCATGCATTTTTCCATTAAACAATACATCATCATTTTCATCATATACATTACATACAGATGACTAAAACACAACTCTATGACCTTTATCACATAATTGACTAATGCTTAATAGGTTATGTTTGAGGTCATTAACATATAGAACATCTTTGATGCATGCATTATACAATCCATAAAAAATTTTACCTTTTCCCTTTATGAAACCTTTGTCACTATTTCCAAATGCCATAATATCTCCATGAAATAGCTTCAGCTCCTTGAATAATTTCTTGTTTTCAATCATATGTTTTGAGCATCCACTATCCATGAACCATGTATTTCTAATGTTGGCCTTGAGACTAACCCGCAATCATAATTAAAATTCTTTTTCACAACTTTGGTACCCAAGTGGTTAGTCCATTTTTGTTAGTGAGGTTGTGCATGGTGAAAGATTGTGATTTCTCTTTCCATTTCCCTTGTATTCTATCACCTTTGTTCTGAAATTCTTTGCATGACACTCATATATCTTGTGTTCTAATTTATTACAAAAATGACATTTGCTTGTAATTTTCTATGGTGCTTGGTATGACTATGTTTTTCTTCTCCATGACTGACTAACGAATCTTCTAATTTGAGGATAATTACCTCTTTCCTCGATGATGTTTATACTTGTGATCCATTCAATAAATGTTCTATGCTCATATGGCTTTTTAGTACTTGACTCAACATAGCCAAGCCCCTTTTTATCTTTTTTTTAGTCATTCTTAAAAACTTGGCCAATGATTCTCCAGGATTAAGAACTTGTTTAACACTCTACTTAAAATTTCTATCTCTTTTTCAAATTGTCAACTTCCTTTTGAAGAAATAGGTTTCTTTTAGCTAGTTTAGTATTTACTTTGACTATTGCATCAAAGTGTCCTTTCTTCTAGCTAAATTTATGTCCAAGTGATTCAAACCTATTAAAGAGTGAGCCATATGATTGTTGTAATTCATTTAACACTTTACCTTTATTGCATGAATTAAAGCAACTGCAAGAATATGAATTATATGACTCATAAGAGTTTACTGCAAGTTCCTTATCATTACCAGGTTGATCCTTTGTGGAAGTATGAATTGAAGATTCATTTTCCATCTATGACATGCAACATATTCATGTCATGTTAACTATTTCTTCTTCCTTCTCATTGGAGCTTGTACTTGATAACTCATCATCATTTATGTACATTCCTCTTACTTGATTCTTGGATGATCTTTTAAATTCTCACTTGATGAGAATGTAAAATGTTACATTTTATTCCCTTAATAATTAGTCTTTTACACTTATTTGATGCCTAAATGCACTCACTATTCTTATATTTTGATTTATGACACAAATGGAGTTGTTAGGAGCAAAACAAGATTAATTGGATGATCTTGGATAGCTTCAGTTCAAGGATATTTTTGGTGTTTGAAGATTGGAAAAGAAGAAGATAGAGCAATGGAGCGATAAAGCAACGGATTTGGAGGCAGCTTGGAAAACCAAACCACCATTCCATGAAGGCAACAACTTCCAAGTCGAGACTTAAGATTCCAAGTTGTAGCTTGGATTTTCTTAAGTGCATTTCTTAAGTGTGAAAATTGGGTATTTATGGTATTTTGCATATTTTATGGGCAAAACCACTTAGAGAATCTGGATGAAGTGAAAACTAGGTTATTTAAGAAGGCTTTAACAAAAAGGGAAGGACTTTTGGAAAGCTTTTGGTGTAGGGAATTCATCTCTCTTTTCTTTTCTCTCTTTTTGTGTCTTCATGGCCCTACATGACTAAACTTTTATTCTTGGTTTAAGAAGACAAAAGTCACAAAATCAATATACTATGAGATCTAATTAGTTTTAATTATTCAAGACATACTTTGAGTATTGAGTATTCTTCTATGCTTATTTTCATGGTTGTTGTGTTTAATTGCTAGGAGACCTAGTAATTCATTGCAATATATTGTTAGATTAGATATCAAATCCGTAATTGTTTGATCAATCTTATTTGTGAAACACTAGGGTTTAATAATTTACTGCTATTTCAGTTATTAAATCTTTGGAAGAATATTTGATTAAATTAAATGCAACTGTTAGAGTGCTTGTGTTGTTTAATTTCACCAATCTCTACAAATCTTAAGGCTGTTATTAGATTAAACATTTAGTGTTGGTCCGAGGTTGTTTAGTAGTTAGAGTTAATTAGAATGTTAGTTTCTAATTAACTATGTCAAAGGAGAGATAGGAAAAATAATTTCAATGGTGAATATTCAAAGTATGAATTGATTTATAATTGTATCAATGATCAATTATGAGATTCTGATGACGGATGTTGACTTGAACCAAGGTTTTCTACTTTGATGGATTTCTTTTACAACATTGCTTTCATTACACTCAAAATCCCCAATTCTTGATCATATTGCATAAAACTAAACTAGATACTCTCCATGGGATAGACCCTTACTCACACTACTATAACTAATTTAAATAGGAGCAAGGTTTTAAATTTGTTTGCCTATGACAGCATACCAAATTTTTGGCACCATTGCCGGAAAGACATTCTAGTTAATTTTTATGCTTTTATGTTTTTTCTATTTATTTATGTTTTATTTTTTTAAGGATTCATTAGATTCTCCTTAATTAGTTATGACTGTTACTCGATCTTCTAATCAAGTTGGTTTACAGTGCAAGCCAAAAATAGAGAGAACTTTGCATAGGTTAAGGAGAGAAGCTTGGAGAATTTCTAAGGAGAAGGAAATCATGGCTGAAAATTTAACTTTGAAAGAGCTTGCTGCACCTGATTTGGATCAACAACCCTTATGCATAACGTGTCCTACTTTAGATGCTAATACTAATTTTGAATTAAAATCAGGACTAATTCATCTCTTGCCCACTTTTCATGGTCTTGTAGGTGAAGATCCTCACACGCATCTAAAGGAGTTTCACATGGTGTGTGTCAGCATAATTGCATATGATTTTATTATTATATATGATTTTAATGATAGCAAAACTTGTATTAAGATAAAAAGTTTGTATGCTTAAATTCTTAAAAATCATACGTATGATTATGAATTGATCAACATTAATTAATATAAATAAATAATCATAAATGTTTAACTACACAGCTTTATGGTGCGCATAAACTTG
>JAYJMB010001669.1:0-16317 GCA_036873735.1 Pouteria campechiana
GGTGTTACAAATGGTATCAGAGCCACTTTCTGGCCACTACCATGTGAGCAGATGTAGAGAGCTCACATTGGATGTGTAGCGAAAGAGATATTGGGAATATAGCAAGTCATTGTGAGGCGCCTTTTGGGCCAGAAGAGTAGGCCTAAAATAGGCAAAATCATGCGAGCTCTGCATGCTAGCGGGATCTAGTGGGTCCAAAGAGGACAATACTTCACATTGGCTAGAGTTGGGGGTGTTACACATATTGTCTATCTTTCGATCTATGCAGTAATTGTAATGAGAGTGTCCAATTCATGCACTCTGACTGGCCTTTGCATTGGTAACCTCTCAGTAGGCCATTGATAACTATTAAATGCCATTGGTAAACTCAAGGATCAAACTAAATACACAACTAGAAAATAACAAAAATAGATTAAATTTGTAATTCAAAACAAACTAAACCTAAGAATCAAACTAAACATATAGCTACAATAAACCCCAAGTAATCCCCATTTGGATTAGTATTGATATTAATGTAGAACTTCACAACATTCCCCGACAATAGCACAAAAAACTTGTTGGATCTCATGCAAGTATACACAATCATAAGTAATATAGATGGGGTAAGTTGCGTGTTGTTTCAATGAGGAATTAGGTTGTTAAATACTAAGCACCATACTTGTGTCAAATCAGTATTATTTGATTAAGTGAATTGCAACAATTTTAATAGAAAACTAACTCTAAATAGAATAAAGAAATAAATAAATCATATGGGCAAAGGAAGAAAGAACAATGGATGAAGTATCTAGGGATTCAACTTCACCTAGCAAATCCACTTTTATTGAAGAATTGTATTGAATAAATTATCATTGCTCTCATTGTCAATTGGTTGCACTAAAGTATCTACCATCCTTTCTCAAGTGCTACGATAGGTGTGCCAATTGAAGTGATCTACTATGTCTTTGTACAAATCCAAATCAATAAACCCATTAAGCTTAGGCATCTATGTGTAATATATGTGCTCGCAAGGTCATACTCACATAGATTGCACATGCACAATGGCTATCTCTAGACTTCATTATATCATATGTTCTTCAATTCAAGAGTCTATTCCTAATTCATTTCTCTCGAGCATGAATTAGAAATCTCAGATCATATACATGTGTAATGCCCTACTTTTTTAGATGTTACTAGGGTAGTAATAGGAGGACCCATGGACATAGTCTCCCCTGAATTGGCCCTCTCAACCTTGTATGATGAGATCATAACTAATAATAATGCAACCATAAACAATCCCCATCACCCGCAATGACCTAGAATTTTAGTTGCACTATAATGGCAGAGTGTGAAAAAGCAGATATTCCCTACTATAATAATGACATACAAGTTATAATGATTCATATATTTAAATTTACATTATTTACATCACCCATATTTCTCACAAATTACATATTATGATACATTTCAAAATATGACAAAAAGGTAAGAAGATCTAAACATCATGGTTTATTCCTCTCTTGAACTCCAGCCCCATTTTGGGCTCCATCTTCCAACCTGTCAGCCAAAAACATAATAAAATAAAGTAAGTCTGGGGAAATTAGTAAGCAAGTAAACAATTAATCAATAATCAGTAATATACCATTGTGAACCAGAATATTAACTTATGCAAATGAAACCACTATCATGATACTAAGATAATCAATCATATCATATTCTCTTCATAATGAGGTAGCTCATCCTATTAGACCATTAAAGTCCTTTCATAGTTACTCATTCTGTTTTTATGATAATTACAACTACTACATTATAAATATATATATATATATATATATATTTTAAACCATGTCATAATTCACTTATTGCCTGTCAGTTCCATGCTCGGGAGGCCATAACCAAGTGGACACAGCCACAACTAGAGTGGACTTAGTCACAACCTAGTGGATGCAGTCATGTATAGTAGATATTTATATATAATCTCTTATCATTCATTCTTTATAAATCATTGTATCTATTTCCCTCTTTAATAATTGATCAGTTTCTTCCTATAACCCTAGCTAGGAATGTTGCCGATTCATGATGGCATTATCATTGCCATTTATGATATCTCTCCTATACTGCAACATAGAGGTGTCACATTCACTATTTACATCTTTAGAGGCATTTAGGTATGACCTTTAGTGATCTTTACTATAGGGGTTTGATCTTGACTTATATTATACATGATGATTCTTTCACATTAATATCACCATACTGCCACCCTAGCAGCTGTCACCCCAAGGGTGTCAATAGTCCTCTAATTTGATAGGATGGGTGGACCCCTATCAAGTTGTCCACTATGCTAAGTCCAAAGCCAAACCAGGCCTCTTTTCCATTCTTGGTGGCATCGTCATTCATAAATAAGTATGTATACAAATCCAAATACACGTAATGATATTTTTGGTAGGAATCCAAACCTTCTTTACCCATATCCATTATCTAAACATATATTCACTTCTCAATCAAATAATCACATTTAATTTCATACTCAATTAAATCATCAAGCCTAAGTACATCTATCTTATTTAATAAATTCTTATGCCATTTTAATGGTTAATATAATATAGTCCTTCTTGTGTTTTCATTTTATTTCAAATATTTTTCCATGATATTACAACAAAACACACCTTCTAAATAGCATAAATCTCATAAATATACTGAAATTAACAAAATAAGAAAAATACAAAAAAGGGAAAAATTACTGTTGACAGCAAATTAGATGATGCGGCATCTGATTTGAATGCTTTGACATTCAACTTCCTGAAATTCAAATGATGCAACATCTGATTTGGATGCTGCGGTATCTGATTTGGATGCTGTGACATTCAATTTCTTGAAATTCAAATGATGCAGCATCTGATTTGGATGATGTGGCATTTAACTTCCTACAATTCAATTTCTGCAGCATTTGATTTGGATGATGTGGCATTTAGCTTGCTACCTCCCTTGTGCACTTTGATTTTCTCCCCTATTTGCATATCATTTATCTCATTTACAAAGTGCAAATAAGCCATTTAACTTCATTTTAAAGCATATCTAACATACTTCGCATACTTTAAGCATGACAACAATGTGTTTCAACAACTCTTAAACAATTACCATATAATGGTAAAATTACATATATATAGAGTTCAATTAAAACTTAGCTCAAGTACTTAGATAATGTAAACTTGCTTACCTATTACTCAACCTATATGCTTCTCCTTTGCCTTAAACTCTGAAAAGCCAAGTCTAGCTCAATGATGCATAGTCCTAGTTACAAAATGCATATCCCATTAGTGTTTACTCTATTTAAACTTCTGAATGCCTCACTAACTTCAACCCTAGCCCAGATTCATATTTCAGCCCCTTCTAGGGTTTGCTACCTTCCTTATATGAATCATGATTAAGAGGTGACTAAGGGATCAAAATCAAGAGTTAATCATACCACCCTCATCTCATGATCATTTCATCAAGCATGTAGTAGGCAACTTTCAAATCTCAGTTACTAGCCATAGGTGGTATGCAATTTCTTTCCAAATTATAGCTATACATATTCTAACATGAATTACATCTCAAATAATGATCATAACGCCCAATTCACCATTAAATTCTTATTTCCCCTTTTTTCCAACCTCCAATGTGCTCCAACTCATCCTTTAACTCAGAATTAAAGAAAATAATTAACATAAATGATTACTTACTAGTATAAATGACTTACTACTCAGTTTCCTCTGATTAGAATCCCTAATTTGAACTATAGAGAGAAATCCTTGCTTTTCCTTCAAGCTTTATGGTCCTAATTTGCTGAAATCTGGGTTTCCTTGATGTTGGAGTACTATTGGGTTAATTGTCATCGATTTCCTAGTGGTTTGGTGTCAAAATCTGCAAAAATCTGATCTTGGCAAGCAAGGATACATGGGGAAGAGGGGCTGGATGGTTGGGCTTAGATTTGGGGAAGATGAGTATTTTAATCTCCTCTCCCTATGATGCTCCGACAGCACATGAACATCCCTACACACGTAGCCCACCTTGGTCGCTTTCAAGTCACTTATATCACTATGATTCCTTCATGTTCATCATAAAACTAAGTTCATTAATCATGTCTATCATCATTATCCATGTATATCAATAAGTTCTTTTGGATTTTTCACACTTTAAATCGATACCATCCATTTTTGGCTTGTGGAAATACACAACAAACTAAAAAATTTTCAAGGCCTCACAACATGGTAGCTAATCGCATACACGCATTAAGATTGTAAAAGAAGAAATAATGAAAAAGAAGATCATCTAAATAAAAATAAAACATCAAAATAAGATTCATTGCTAGGGTCCACCTAACCCTTAATTAAAGAACATCATATTTGAATTAAAATCAACTAAGTAATGGATAAACATCATCATAATATAATTTTAAATGTTGATTCTAATTATAAAAGATGAATTAGAAAGAGAAAAAATAGAATGTGAAAGTTGTACCAGCTTTGTCCAAAGATCTCCTTGCTCTAAGCTCTTCTTCCTAGTCTTCTTGCCAAAAGTCTTCTAAAAGTCTCCATTTTTGTGTTAAAATCTCCTTAAATAACCCTAATTAGGGTTAGTTTTCACTTCATACATATTTCCCAAGTGGTTTTGTGTAGAAAATATGCAAAATACCCAAAATATCAAGTTTCTTCACTTAGAATTGCATTGACATCATGGCTTCAAAACTCGTTGTCCATAATGTCCAAGAGTAATGTCTATTGTTTTGACCATATGTTTATCATATGATATCAAAATCACTGGATTCTTGATTCATTGGAAAGATACTTTTAAGGTACATAATTTAAATATTGAAACATTTTCCAAATCAGATTTCATATTTTTCAAAAATTGAATACAAGTGATACCTTTGTCATATTCAACAGATCCAAAGTCCAAGATAGTTGCAATGTTTTGGCCATAAATTCCACATTTGATCTCTAAATCATGTGATTCATGATTCATTAGATAGGTAATTAAAAGGGATAAAACTTCTATGTTGAACATATTTCCTGAATCAATCTCTACATGTACTAAAAATGGACTCAAAGTGATGTATTTTGCATATTCAACTCCTTTTTAACATGTTTTGATGCTTAAAACACCAACTAACTCCATAAAGTGTAATATTTAAGCAAATGTTATTATAAATCAATAAAATCATGTCAATTAAGTATCTAAAATAGGTGAATTTAGGTATTGAAACATAATAAAATATAAGCTTATCAAATACCCCCAGACTTAGTTTTTGATCATCTTCGAGCAAAATAGTAACCAAACTTATGAAACAGTTTAGGATAGTCTCCCTCAATTAATCAAGAATATGCCAGAAAAATTACACATGTATACATAACTTAAAAATAATTCAAGAAACTAGCCACGTAACCTTATGAAACTCATGCTTCATCGATCCCTTCACGAAGTGAGAATATGTGTGTATGTGTTTTGTCAATCTCATGTTGCATGCATGCCTTTCAATTAACAATATGCAATTCAGTGATTCTAATGATTTTCATAAAATTTTTCATAATCCCTCTCAACTATATTAGGATCAATAGGTCTTTGTTAAGCTTGTAATGGGGCCTTGGGTTTAGCTAATAAAAGAATATGAATAAACATTCACAAGTAAGAGATCATAAATAAATTTACACATGAATCTTAACTCTCTTGACTTTTTGTTTGGGGGCTATTTATGTTTTTATGGGCTATATTACTATAACACCCCCAAAATTATTTTCTTTTTAGTTCTTTAGGATTTGATCCCCCAATTGAAGATTGAATCCTTATTGATTCTTTTCTTTTTATCCCTTTTCTTCTTCTTTTGGCATTCTTCTTTTTAATTCTCCCAAACTTAATTTTCTTTTGCTTCACTCATACCTCTCTAACAACCATGTGTATATAATATGTCTCTTAATAGGTTTAGAATGGTTTTTTTAGTCTAAATAGGTTTGGATGATGAGGCTAAAGAAAGAAAATTAAATGGTGGTCTTTCACATGCTTTGCATATGTTATTCTTTCATTAAGGATCAATGGGGACACTAGTGACATGATGTACAAGGTTAGCATGAAAGGCTCAAACTGATCAAAGAATACCTAAATTATTTCCAAGTAAACAAGTAATCTAAGATTTTGCCTTTAGGGATAATCAAACAAGTTCTAGCATGCTCATGTCAATCAAAATATGTCACTAAATTCACTAAATCATCAACTAATCCACATATACTTCACATGATCATGACATAAAGTGCTCAAAAATCATCATTCATGAAAAAGGACTTATCATAAGAATCATTCAATCACAAAGTAGCATCTATCTTCCTTCTATCAAGAGAGAATCCGATTTAGTTTCAATATTTTAGCATAAGGTTTTCTCAAATTTTCTTAGCTAAGTCATAAAAAGTGAAGCTCATTAAATAAATTACACCCAAATTCAAAAAAAATTATCCAAAATTGACTATAAATCCCCAAAATACCCTCAAACTTAAATGTAACATTGTCCTCAATGTTAAAGAAAAAATTATATAAGGGGTTTGTAACACCTGGGGCATTAAAATAAAGGAAAGTGTTGTGAAGTAGCCTTATGAGCATGATGTACATGGAGTAAATTGAACTTTTAAAGTTATCATGCATAATTTGTTTTAGAATCCATGATGTGGGAATGAGGTAAAGAATATTTATTTTGAAATAAAATGGTGCATGGGTAAGAGTAGTAAAGGTATATGAGTGGCTACATGATTTGGTATGTGGTTAAATTGAGGAAGATTTTTGAGTATTTTTATAATATTATAATGTAAAAAAATGATGAAAAAAGAATGGTGGAAAGAAGGGTTGACATGAAGCAAAAAAGAGGAATAATTAGGGGGCACCAGGGCTAGCGTCACGGTGCCAGAATGGAGGCTGCAACGCCAGAGCAAAATGGAGGTAGGGCGGACGAAGCAAACTTTAACTTACTGAAATAAATGAAGTAAAATATTCATCTAGTGTAAACGATAGATGAAGTGTTGTTTGTCTTGGACTGAAAGCTGTAGATGATTGTCCTTTTCTCTGTTGAAGCCCATTTCGGTCCAAGCAACTCTTTGTCTGTTCAGCTTCATCCAAATCAAACTGGCCGACAATATCGACAACGATAGAGGCTGAAAAGCCTAGCCAAAAAATGATTATATAGTCAAGGCATCAATGTGTTTGTTGGCTCTTGTGCAAGTATACACGATCATAAGTAATATAGATGAGGTAAACTTAGTAGCATTCCCACGAGGAAGTAAGTTGTTACACACTAAGTACCAAACTTGTATTAAATTAGTAATATTTGATTGAATAAAATTCAATAGATGATATAAGAACTAAATTTGAAAAAACAATGAATTTTACAAATTATAATATCAAACAAAGAAATATCAATGGATGAAATATCTAGAAATTCAACTTCACCTAGTAAATCCACTTGTATTGATAAATTGTATTGAGTAAATCATCATTCCTCTCATTGTTAATCGGATGCACTAAAGTATCTACCACCCTTTCTCAAGTATTATGATAGGTGTACCTATTAAAGTGATTTACTATGTCTCCATGCAAATCCATATTAATAAACCCATTTAGCTTAAGCATCCAAGTGTAGTATATGTGCTCGCAAGGTCATATTCACATGGACATGTACAATGGTTATCTCTAGACTTCATTGCATCATATGTTCTTCAATTCAAGAGTCTATTCCTAATTCACCTTTCTTGAGTATAAATTAAGAATCTCAGTTTATGCACATGGTAGATAAGCACATACACACATTAAGCTTAGAAAAGAAGAAATAATGAGGAAGAAGATAATTTAACACAAAAATCAAACATCAACACAAGCTTCATTGCTATGATTCATTTAATGCTAGATAACAAAAATTTAGAATATCATATTTGAATTAAAACAAACTAAGTAATTGATAAACATCATCATAATCCAATATCGAATGTTGACTCAAAACAAAAGATAAACTAGAAAGAAAATAGAATATTCAGGTTGCAGTGGCTTTCTCCAATGATCTTCTTGCTCTTACCTCTTCTCCTCGTCCAACTCTCTATCTATGCTCCACTCTCCTCTCCGATCTGAACTCCTAGGTGTCCTTAAATAACCTAAGTAGCTGGGTCTTAAAAGAATTCCTCCAAGAATTACAATTCCTTTATGCACCAGATTCACCTTCTAAAAATAACTATATTTTCTACCTTTCACAAATTGCACCAACTTCTCAAAATTTTAGCAATGTATGTAAAGAAAATTTCTTCAAAAATATCTCAGAGGATTGCAATTGTTGATCATAGATTAGATAGCAACATCTGATGCATGGAAGAACAACTAAATTTGTGTACTTTCAATTCTAAGCTTTCATTTCAAACTTTATTTCTTGTTAGGTTACTTTGAGGCATGAAAATTGAGAAAAAATTTGAATTCTTATTTTAGAATTCTCTAAAATGAACTTCGGAGAAAAAAAATCATTACTTTGGAGATTTTTGTTTTACTTTGGAGTTCTTTGAAGTGAACTTTGGAGAAAAATCATTTCTTCAGAGATTTTTGTTCTACTTTGAAGTTCTTTGAAGAGAACTTTAGAGAAACAATTGTTGCTTTAGAGTTCTCTAAAGTGATCTTCGGAGAAAAAATTCTGCTTTGGAGTTTTTGATGTTCCAGAGCAGTTTTAGTGGAATCATCATAACTTTCTCATATGAATTCCAAATTGAGTAATTTATTTGTTAGATAGATAATTTTATGATCTACAACTTTCATGTTAATTAATTTTCTTGATTCTACTTTTATTTTGGGTTGTGGGCCCTCAAAGTACCACCTTTTGTGTTGGTGAACTTCGGAGTAAAAATTCTGCTTCAAAGATTTTTGGAGAGAGTACCACTATTTTGACCATAAATTTCTCATATGAACTTATAATTGCTCTATTAATATATAAGTTTAGGGGATACAACTTTTATGTTAATCACATTGTATGAATCATCCATCTTGTATGAGTTATAAGCCTTCAAATTGACGCATTCTGTCAAATGAAGTAGCAGATAAATGTAAAGCTCTACAGACAGTTGCACTATTTTTGCCATAACTTTCTCATATAAGTTCATAATTATATAATTTTTATTGCATTGAAAAGATAAGAATAAATGATAAAACATTCATGTTGAACAGAGTTTTCAAATATGCCTCTATCAGTCCTAGACATTACTTTAAAGTAATATCTTTTGTAATCTCTAGTTTCATTTTACATATCAATAAAACAAACTCTATTAGGTGCAATATCCACTAAAAAATATTAAAAGCAATCTTAGATATAAAAAGTATGATATATTATAAGCTTATCAAATATTCACAAACTTAGCTTTTGATCTTCCTCTAGCAAAATAACAATCTGAACTCTTGAATCGGTTAGGAAAATCTCTTTCAAACACTTAGTAATATGCCAAACAAATTACACATGTGCACATATCTCAGAAATCACTCAAGATACTTTCCAAGTAATCTCATGAAACCCATGCTTCATCGATTCTTTTATAAAATGAAAATGCGTGTGTGTGCAGCCTCAATTTCATACTACATGCATGTTTTTTAGTTAATAATGTGAAAACTAGTGATTTTCATGATCTTCACAAAACACTCCATAAGCTTACTTTTCATAATCCCTAACAAATAATGTATAAAACTTTATTCACTTGAATCAATAGGTCTTTGCTAAGCTTGTAATGGGGCCTTGGGTTTAGCTAACAAGAAAAGGAAATAAGGATACACAAAGTAAGAGATCTTATCTGCATTTTACATGAATATTCAACCTCTTAACTTTTTATTTGGGGTTTTGTCTGTTTTATGACTTATATTACTACCACACCCTAGACTTATTTCTTTTACTTTCATTAGGATGTGATCCCTCCAACTATGGGCTATATTACTACCACATCTCCAAACTTATTTTCTGTTGAGTTCATGGAGATATGATCCCCCAATTGAAGGATAAATCCTTATTAATTTCTTTCCTTTTATCCTTTTTCCTCTTTTCTTAGCATTCTTCTCTTTAACTCCCCCAAACTTAAATTCTTATGTACTCATGTACCTCTCTGCAATCTTATGTTTAGAATACATCTCTTAATAGGTCAATTATGGTTTTTCAGGCTAAAAAGGGTTGAATGATGAGGCTTAATAAAGAAAAATTGAATGGTAGTCTTTCACATGCTTTGCATGTGCCATTCTCTCATTAAAGCTCAATGGCGACACTAGTGATAGTGAATATACTAGGTTGGCTTGAAAGGCTCAAACTGATCAAAGAATGCCTAAATTATTTTCAAGTAAACATGTTTTCTAGGATTTTGCCTTGAGGAATAATCAAATAAGTTCTAGCATGCTTGTGTCAACCAAAATATGTTACTGAATTCACAACACTAATCCACATACACTTTGCATGATCTTAACATAATGTGCTAATTGAAATTTTCATTAGTCATGAAAAGAAGGACTTATCATAAGAATTAGTAAATCACAAGGTAGCACAAATCCTTCTTTCTCAATAATGTGCAATGGTAATAAAAAACTAAGCATATGTCACTTGATCATTAAAAGAGAATCCATCTTATTCAATTTTAGCAATGTAACATAGCTTGCTCTTGGATTTCATTTGCTAAGTTATCAAAAGAGATGCTCATAGAGAAAATTTATACCCAAATTTGAAAAAAAAAATTCCAAAGCTGAATGCAAATCTGAAATCTTAGTTGTAAATCTGAATGTAACTCCTCAAATACCCCCAAACTTAAATCAACATTGTCCTTAATGTGAAATAATGAAAGAAGTTTAAGTTTAAGAGTTTCCTCCAATCCTCTTTTTCTGAAATTTATTGGCATCCTTTGCAAATTTTTGATAATTTTGATACTTAACACATAATCTACAATCTCATGAAACTTCTATGCTCAATCTGAAATTAGGTTCTTACTTCTGTAATAGAAACATCAAACTATAACTAAAAAATCTGTTCAAATGGATAAACAAAACAAACAAATAAGCGAAATGTGAAGAGAACAAAGAAAATTTAGATTGTCTGTTTCTCATGAATTTAACTTTCTCCTCTGAAGTGAACCATTCTCCTTTTCTAGTAGATAAGAGTTGATCAAACTATTGATGGTTGTAATAGATAATTGTATGAAATCAAGTAAGCAAAAAAACAAAATGTTCCCACGAGGAAGTAGGTTGTTACACACTAAGTACCAAACCTGTATCAAATCAATAATATTTGATTGAATAAAATTTAGTAGATGATATAAGAACTAAATTTGAAGTTGACAAATTGTAAGAGCAAAAGAAAAAATATTAATGGATGAAATATCTAAGAATTCAACTTCACCTAGCAAATCCACCTGTATTGATGAATTGCATTGAGTAAATCATCATTCCTCTCATTGTCAATCAGATGCACTAAAGTATCTACCACCCTTTCTCAATTGTTATGATAGGTGTGGCTATTAAAGTGATTTACTACATCTCCATGCAAATCCAAATTAATAAACCCATTTAGCTTAAGCATCCAAGTGTAATATATGCACTCACAAGGTCATATTCACACAGATTACACATGTATAATGGCTATCTCTAAACTTCATTCCTAATTCACCTCTCTCAAGATAAATTAAGAATCTAAGTTCATGCATTAAGTTAATACTTAATCCTAATTTTTTGAAAATAGAGAAAGGCATTAAGTTAATACTTGCACCCAAATCATATAATGCCTTTTCAAAATATGAATCATCAATAGTACAAGGGATAGTGAAACTCCCTAGATCTTTCATCTTTTGTGGCAGTTTGTTTTGCAGGATAGCTGAACATTCCTCATTCAATTTCACAGTTTCATAATCCTCCAACTTCCATTTGTTTACCAAGATTTCCTTCAAAAATTTTGCATAGCTAGGCATCTGTGCCAAGGCATTTGCAAAAGGAATGTTAATATGCAATTTTTTAAATACATCCAGAAATTTAGAAAACTGATTATCCATCTTATGTTGTTGAAGTCTTTGTGGATAAGGGATTAGAGGCACATAAGGCTTGGGATTGTCTAGAAACAGTTTTCTCTTAGCTGCCTTATCTGGTTGTTTATTCTTTGGGAGTCTCTTGTTGATCATCTTCTTCTCCCACTTACTTTCCACTTCTCAAGGTTACAGCTTTTACCTTTTCAATTGGGTTTTTCTCAGTGTTGCTAGGCAAACAACCCTATTGTCTTCCTGATAAAATATTTGCTAATTGCCCTACTTGCATCTCCAAATTCTTCATTAAGGCCCCTTGATTTTGAAACCTAATGTCTATGTTATGCATGAATTCATGAGTGCTTTTCATGAAATTTTGAGTGCTATTCTTTAGTTTATTGACCATCTCTTCCAGATTACATTTTTTCTCCTCTGGTTGCTTGAATCCTGGTGGTAGCCTTGCTGCATTCTGATTGTTCCAGGAGAAATTTGGATGATTTCGCCACCCTAGATTGTAAGTGTTGCTGTATGGATTGTTTTGTGACCTATTGAAATTACTAACAAAGTTAGCATTCTCAATAGATTGTGCAAAAGTATTACCAACTTGACAATCCATGCTAGCATGTCATCCACCACAGAAATCACAAGTCAGTTTCTAAATTTTTATTGCTGAAGCATTCATATTGTTTATCTTCCTATTCAATGCTTCAAACTATGTTGTGAGTGTAGTGAGGATGTCCACTTCATGCACTCCTACTGGTCTTCTCATTTGGTAGCCTGTTAGTAGGCTACTAATAGTTATTAAGTGCCATCTCCTCCAATAGTTCATAAGCTTCTTCTAGCATTTTCTTATTCAATGATCCTCCTGCAGTTGCATCAATCATAAAACGAAAATTTGGACTAGTTCCATTATAAAATGTTTGTACTTTTATCCATATGGGTAGTTCATGATGTGGGTATCTCCTCAGCAAGTGTTTAAATCTCTCCCATGCCTCATATAGTGATTCACTGTCTATTTGCATGAAAGTTGTAATATCGTTACGCATCTTAGCAAATTTTGAAGGTGGGAAAAACTTACCTAGGAACTTCTGTGCCATAGCATCCTAAGTGGTGATTGAGCCTATAGGAAGAGAATAAAACCAAGTTTTAGCTTTATCCTTTAGAGAAAATAGAAATAATCTCAACCTAATTATGTCATCAGTGACTCTATTATATTTGATTGTATCATAACTTTCAAGAAAAGCATTCAAGTGGCTGTTTGGATCATCGCTTTGAAGTCCACTGAATTGAACAGATTACTGAAGCATATGAATAAGAGATAGCTTAATCTTAAAATTATTTACTTGAACTGTAGGTCTTCTTATGCATGATGTTAGTCCTTGGACAGTTGGAGCAGCATAATCTCTCAAAAGTCTACATGGATTTTCAACTATAGCTACTCTAGCTACACCTTCTCCTTCCATCTTTTCAGCCATAATTGATTGTTCTCTTAGTCTTCTTCTATAGGTATGATCAATTTCTGGGTCAAACTCAACTAGACTGCGTTGCTGACTTTGTACCATACACTAATTTCTGTAAAAATAATAGAACAAATCAAATCCAAAATCCAGAACAAACTATAACTAGGAATCAAACTAAATATATAAACTAATACTAAGCAGAAAAGAAAAACCAAAGTAATACCAATATTGATTAGTAGTGATATTAATGTATAACTCACTACCTTCCCTAGCAATGGTGCTAAAACTTGTTGGCTCTCATGCAAGTATACACGATCATAAGTAATATAGATGAGGTAAGTTGAGTATCGTTCCCACGAGGAAGTAGGTTATTACACACTAAGTACCAAACTTGTATCAAATTAGCAATATTTGATTGAATGAAATTAAGAACTAAATTTGAATAAACAATGAAGTTGACAAATTGTAAGAGCAAAAGAAGAAATATCAATGGATGAAATATCTAAAAATTCAACTACACCTAGCAAATCCACTTGTATTGATGAATTGCATTGAGTAAATGATCATTCCTCTCATTGTTAATCGGAAGCACTAAAGTATATATCACCCTTTCTCAAATGTTATGATAGGTGTGCTGATTAAAGATTTACTATGTCTCTATGCAAATCCAAATTAATAAACCCATTTAGCTTAAGCATCCAAGTATAAAATATATGCTCGCAAGGCCATATTTACATGGATTGCACATGTACAATGGCTATCTCTAGACTTCATTGCATCATATGTTCTTCAATTCAAGAGTCTATTCTTAATTTACCTCTCTCAAGTATAAATTAAGAATCTCAGTTCATGCACATGTTAGCTAAGCACATACATGCATTAAGTTTAGAAAAGAAGAAAAATGAGGAAGAAGATAATTTAACTCAAAATTCAAACGTCAACACAAGCTTCATTGCTAGGATTCATTTAATCCTACATAAAATAATTTTAAACATCATATTTGAATTAAAAGTAACTAAGTAATTGATAAACATCATTGTAATCCAATATCAAATGTTAATTCAAAAATAAAAGATAAACTAGAAAGAAAATAGAATATTTAGGTTGTAGCGGCTTTCTCCAATGATCTTCTTGCTCTAAACTCTTCTCCTCGTCCAACTCTCTGTCTATGCTCCACTCTCTTCTCTGATCTGAACTCCGAGGTGTCCTTAAATAACCCAAGCAACTGGGTCTTAATAGAATTCCTCCATGAATTGTAGTTCCTTTATGCACCAGAATCATCTTCTAGAAATAACTCTATATTTTCTACCTTTCGCCTATTACACCAACTTCTAAAAATTTTAGCAATGTATGTAAAGGAAATTGCTTTAAAAATATCTTAGATGATTGCAATTGCTAATCATAGTTTAGATAGCAACATCTAATGAATGGAAGAACAACTAAATTTGTGTACTTCCAATTCCAAGCCTTGATTTCAAACTTTATTTCTTGTTAGGCTACTTTGGAGGCATGAAAATTGAGCATAAATTTGAATTCTTGTTTCAGAGTTCTTTGAAATGAACTTCAAAGAAAAATCATTATTTCAGAGATTTTTGTTCTGCTTTAGAGTTCCTTGAAGTGAACTTTGAAGAAATTATCATTACTTTAGAGATTTTTTTTGTGTTGGAGTTATCTGAACTTCGGGGGAGAAATCGTTGCTTCAGAGTTATCTGAAGTGAACTTCGGAGAAAAAATTCTACTTCGGAGTTTTTGATGTTCCAAATTAGTTTTAGTGGAATTATCTTAACTTTCTCATATGAACCCCAAATTGAGTAACTTTTGTTAGGTTAGATAGATAATTTTAATATCTATAACTTTTATGTTAGTCTCATTTCCTAATTCTTCTTGTATTTTAAGTCGTGAGCCCTTAAAGTATTGCCTTTTGTGTTGGTGAACTTTGGAGTAAAAATTCTGCTTCAGAGATTTGTAAAAAGTACCACTGTTTTGATCATAAATTTTTTGTACAAACTCAGAATTACTCCATTCATTTTGCATTGGATATATAATTTTAGGGGCTAGAACTTTTATGTTGATTACTTTGTATGAATCATCCATCTTTTATGAATTATAAGCCTTCAAAGTGATGCCTTCTGTCAAAAGAAGTAGTAGATGGATGTAAAGCCCTAACAAACTATTGCACTATTTTGATCATCTACATAATGAAGATATTTTGATCATTACTTTATGTTTTCATTCATATGATCTGATTGATTACTTTAATTGTTGAATGTCATATATGTGTATGTTATGTTAGTTAGAACATTTTAGACATAGCTTTTTAGGACACAATCTCAGACTTTGTGAAACTTCACTTCATATTATCCATCTCATGTCCGAAATCCTATTTCTAGACATAGCTATTCATGTCCAAAATCACATTTTGGACATTGCAAAATCCTATTTTTTAACATAATCATCCATGTTCAAAATTATAATTCCAAACTTATCCATATCTCTTTTGTGTCCGAAATTTCAAGTCCTATTGATTATTTTCCTAAAATGCCTACCCCCATTTTAGTGACCAAGTCTTGTTTTCTCATAGGAATTAAAACTTTTCTTGGTGGAATGCTTATCCCTTGACCAAATTTAGCAAACATTTATTATATATTTCATCGAGCGTTCACTAGAACTTCATAGAAGCCCCCTAGCAACCACCTTACTAATAACAGCAGTGTCTATTTAACTCTTTGTAACGCCCCGCCCTCCTGGGGTCGTTACTCCGCTTTACACCATAAATCCACGTGATCATACCAAGATTTTTCCACCTCCAGGGTGGGTTATATATTGACCTAAGTTCTATAGAAAATTGGACAGAGTCTCCC
>JAYJMB010001671.1:5591-16311 GCA_036873735.1 Pouteria campechiana
GGCTAACAATTTGGAGCCAATCTTCATGTATTAATATTATTAAAATCCTTTTTTAATCCAAAAAATACTGAATTTAATATATTTCCCTTATTACAAATCATAATTTCTCATGAATTATTGATAATTTTCATATGTTATGAGGTTGTGTTTTGCCACATTCTATAAAAGCTTTTTTAACTCAATGTGATACTTTATAAAAAATATATTTATTTCATCTCAATTTATTTTGTATTATTATTATATTTTTAACTCATTTTCATTTGTTCTTGTTGTCCAAACATACCCTTAAATAAAAAAATTGATATTAAGAGGGTATTTTTTTCTTTAAGTTAAGTCCATATTTTAGAGGAATATCATTAGTACTTGCTGCTAATTCTTATAAAAATGATAAAGAATGTAATCGAGTATTATTTTTCTTTTTTATAAAGAACCTTTCTATTTAATTATTATTTTCTGTTTTTTAATTATTATCTTTATTATAATTTACATTATTCTTTCTCTTTCTCTTTATTTTTTAGTTCTTTTCTTATTTTTCTCATATTTTCCTGAATTCAAAAGAACCTTAAGATTATATATTTTTACACCTCATTTATATTAGACGAAACTGAAAAATTAGGTACAGTTCAATTATTATTTTTATTCAAACAAAAGGTTCATTGAATGTCAGTATGCCACCAACCAGCTTTAGGGAACGGCAGAAGTCAGTGGGAAGGTTTAAACATACTGAAATTCCAGGGACGTATTTGTCATCCTAGGACTGATAGGGAGGAATCTGAAAACCTCTCCATCTTCTTTGCTGTAAATGCCTGAATGCCCGAGCCCATTTCTACACCTGTCAATACCTCTCGGAAAAAAAAAAAAGAAAAAAACAAAAAAAAAAGAAAAAAAAAGAAAAAGAAAAAAATCAAAATTTACCTTTCTCACTTCCCGTTTCTCAGAAAGACTTCTTTGCCCGCTTCTCAGGCGAACTCTCTCTCTCTCTCTCTCTCTCTCTCCGCCGATTCTCCCAAGGATCGTTTACCCGCATTTCACAAAAACCCTTCTCCTCCCCCTCTCTCCCCAGATGCTATAAAACCCTAGCCCTCTTTCAAGGAATTTTCCAGCACCAGCTGAGATTTCTACGCCCATGGGAGCTTACGACGGAAATTCGAGGGGTGAACTTGCTTACGCCCGTGACACTCGATCTCAGTGGAGCAATAATAATCTTCCTCCGGTCGATGGCTCCATCAGTAATTTGGTCGATCGCTTCTCAGGCATCAGCGTAGGCGGCAACGATCCTTCCAAAGAGAGCCTTTTTCAGGTCATGAAGGCCGTCGAAGCTGCAGAGAACACCATCAAGAACCAGGTTTATTTCACTTTCTTTTTAGTAAAATTTTCGGAATCTGACTGTTGATATTCGTCCCTGGATTGCGATATTTCGTCCGTGAATTTCGAGTTGTTGCTCTTGGCGCATTCGAGTGTGAGGCACTACGCAATGCTTGGGTGGCCCAGAAAATCTAAAATTGGCCCCAGTTTTGTGTTGGGCGAAGTGAAAATTGTGCAGCTGTTTGTCTGGTTGGAGTCATTGGATTGCTGAAATGCAATGCAGACTGCAGGTCACAATACGTGGAGAATTTCACTGGTTGTCTGTTCAGCAAATAGTGGTGCAATTGGGGGATTGGCGTATGCACCATCATCGACCAGACAACTGTTTCCTTTGATCACCAAATCCTGTGGTCCTCTTTTGTGGTTTCTGCCACCAGCTGTGCATGAAGTCATTGAAAATATTCCTCATCTTCCCTATGTCAGCTGCAGTTAAACTGTACCTTCCAAAACTGGGTTTAAACATAGTCCATCTGGCATATCAGTCAGCTTTGCTGGCTGTGATATTTTAGGTTACTTGGCTTGCCTTAAAGCTATGGTGATGATGACATAAGGCTGTCATTTCACTTACCAAGCATGGATTGCAGCTGATGGAGGTTGGAGCTAGTTCTGTGTTAGTTTTGTGTTGAATTTTGAAGTAATGGAGCTTGGCTTCAGTACTTGAGAAGTTTTGAGGTTGCCAAAAGTGGTTTTAAATACGTGTTGTATTTCCCATTACGGCCTCATTGAATTGGTATTTGCTGATGCCAATGCTGGTTATGGGTTGTCCCTGTGGGGTTAAAGAAGGGAGAAGAAAAAATTAAGACCATGTCAGTAATATCAGTGTGTGTCAGCTGATACTGGCGGTCATTGGCTGATGTAGCATACTATAATCAACCAATTTTTTTTTTCATGAAAACTTGTTATTTATCTACTTTCTAGACATTCTCTAATCTTGGAAGATTATTTTTACATCCCTTTTAACACAATGGAAGTACTTTGAGAAATCAAAACAAATGATTGAGGCATAATCAATGATCAACTTAATCAAGAAGGGTTCAAATTCTTATTTTCTTTCAATGGTTTGAGCATTTGACGTCATTCTTAAGTGATTTTCGCAACTTATTAGTGATATTTTATATAAGTTTAGAACATGCAATATTGAGCTGTATCATTAAAACTCAACATTGCCATTGAAAGTTAAGTGTTCGTTCTTCAACCTTCAAATGACATTATATATATTGAGATAAAGAATGGTCTGGTAGATGCAATTATAAATACATGTTCAAAATACAGGAAAATGATGCGTTCCTGTAGATATTATTTTTCTCTACTTAATGTTTTCTTTGTGAAGTTTAGCTCTGGAAAAGATTTTTTGTGATTCAGGCTGATATGGGCAAATATGGTTGCATATATGTTCATATCCTATAGGTTTTTCAGAGTGGTTGATTCACCAACAGATAAAGATTTTAAGTACCATGAGGCCAATTGTTACAGGTGGGGTTGGGCACTGATGCATCCCCTTGGTGATGAGTGGATAGTGGTATGGATGGCCATAAAAATTATAGAAAAATAGGTTTTTGGGTGCTGGTAAATTTTTAGGGATGATCTGCTGTTTTTGAAAGTTTGGATGTACATGTGGAGGTAGGCTCTAGGAATGCTTACCTTTCTCCTAATGTAACATAACGCATTGATGCTTTGCAGTGAAATCTGCCAATATAATTTTGTAGCTCTATAATTTCAGTCAGTTTGATTGTTGTTTGTTATGACTGCAAACACATGAAAAAATTCTCACTTCAGTTACCCCAGCTGTTGGGTCAGCCTTGCAATTTTATGACAACTCTTTATATGAAAATTTGCATGCAAGGTGATAGTACACTACACAGCCAAGCCTGAGAATTAGAACCGTTTTCATCATGATGCCAAACTGGCAATTTAGCCGGCAATGTCTTTTTTAAGGGGAGTGGAGTTGTACGTGGTGATGTTGGCTTAACCAGTGAAGGCACAACTAAGAAAGGGTTGATCTGTTCTCAGAATTATTGCACCAGTGAACATTTTGCCTGTCTGCATGTTTATGTGATTTTGTCTAGCTCGATGATGTGTGTTGGTTGCTATTTAGCTTTAAGTGAGTTCTTGAATCTTGGCTACTGTGGTGGGTTAGGGTGGGTTTGAAATCGAGTGGTTTGGAACCATGCCTGTTATCCATTGGTTCTTAGTCTGCATAGATTTGGGTGTCAAGACTTTATGAATACAGACTGTTATTACTTCTGGCTGCAAAACAGTAAGCATTTTTAAATACAGGATGTAGGAGCCATGTTTTTGCCACATTGCTACAAGGTATTGCGGGAACAATGATTATCATCATTTGGCATCAGATGCATTTTTTTGGGATTTTTAAGTGCTTCTGAGGGACTGGATTTTAGATGGGTCTATCCATTGTTGATTGATGACCTGTTCAGGACAGATGTTGTTCACCTATTATATTGACGAGTCAACCAGATGAAGTGCACTGATGGTGTGCAGTTCATGGAACTCTATGGGATCTTGCCAGCTTGGTGTGGCTAGGCTATTTGGCAGAAAAAGGCATAGCATCTTTAACTATTTGATTGTGCAAGTTGGGTATAAAGATTTTTGAAATATTTTTTCACCATTTAAGTAAGTACAGTGAATTGTTTATCCTTAATGTTTGTTGTAGTTGATGTCTGATGCCAAGGGGTGCAGTTCTATCGTAGAAGGCATTTAATGGGATGAGGTTTTATGATATACAGTCACCATGCCCACCAGTGGACTCGTTGAGAATGCATGACAAAAGGGAGTTGTTCCTCAAGTAATGTGCCAATAGAAGAACTTATCTGAATGTATTTATTGTTCCAATAAAGGAAGATACATGTTTAGAAGTTCTAGTGATCCTTTGCCTTTCGTGGCTTTTGTCATGATCTAACTTTTTGAAGATTCAACATGTGCTTGCCTGCTTGGTTAGATGCTATGTGTGGGTTGAAGTATTACGTGCAGGAGGAAACACTAGAACTTTCCGTGGGATGAGTGGAAGTAGCACATTCAGATGTTGCATGCAACATATTGGAGGATTTGTGCCAATCTGTTGAAGGATTTCAATCAAATATCGACCATAGGTCATTGTTTGCTAATTTGGTAGAGTATATCCATCACATATGTAGGAGGGCTTGCTGAAGATTGCGATTACATGTTTTGTGACATTTATATGCCTTGTACCTGATTGAATTTGGGCTTAGGATTTCATAATCTTGCATTTGCTTGTATGCGAATTTATTTTTACACATGGAAAGAGTCACTGGTAGTTGTATTAATATTACCAGTTTTGATTCTGAGCAAGTGATAACAAATATGAGAGCAGTGACTAGCAAGGCAAGCAATTTTCCAATTATGGTAACTCTTATGTCAGTTTCAGCACTGAGTCCAAGTTTTCTTTTTAAAGAAAAACTTTGGTTATAGATGAAAGAACTTGGCATTTTGTGTGAAGATTTGTCATGATGTATATAACTAGCAGATGATGTAGTTTTTATAGGTGAGAGAGAAAAAGGAAGGCCTAAATTAGAGAAATGGAATCATGCTTGGGAATTTGAGTATTTTGAATTAGTAACACTAATATTAATATTGAACATGCAATCTAATTGCAATAACAACAGAATTATGAATGAGGATAAGTTAATATTTTCGGTTAACAAGTGCTTCAAAGTGATCACTTTTTGCCTTTTGCGTTGATACTCGATAGGTTATTAAAGTGGAGAGATTGAGAAAGATGATTTACATAGGATTTAAGTTAGGTGAAAGAAACAGAGATGTGCTTTAAGAATTTTATATGATGGTTGGATAGTGTTCAAATTAAAAGAGAAATTTTCTAGGAAAGCTAAAATATTGGCTATGCTTTTGAGGAAGGATATGATAAAGAAGAAAGTAGGTAGAAGGAGAGAGATTCTTTCAAGGAGGGAAAGAGATGAAATAAAAGGCAAAGGGGGGAGGTAGAAGATAGGGTTGAATTTTGGTAACTTTTCTCGATAAAACTAGATCAATTACCCTAATAAAGGTTAATCAATTTATAAAAATCTTAAAACTAAAAAAATTACGAATAAGCCCCTAAAGAAAAGGAACTACGAATGTAATCCTATGAACATAAAATTATAACAAAACCCTCGAATAATAGAAAATTATCATGAATAAATCCAATAAATTCAAAGATGCATAAACCCTAATGATGATATTTGTCACGATTCGGACCAAAAAATAGCATAATGAAATACCATTTTTAAATCCGAGAGTGATTCTTCCAAGATCTATCACACTTTTGATGATACTTAACTATAAAAATAACCACAAATAAAAGAAAATCAGTTTAAAATAAAAATATCTATCAAATTCATAATACAAGTCTTATACAGATTTAGGACATAATTGTCTTTAACATTCTTTTGAAATGACAGTCAGCATCGCCTACCCTGAACTACGAGCTATTGTCCTTTTCGAGCGGCATTCTTTGAACAAATATAAAATAATAAAGAGATGATGCATAAACTCAATAAGTAGGGAAGATGAAATTAACACGTGTCATGTCATGTATTATCATTTTTACATTGTATTCCCCCGTCTCTATCCAAGCCATCTTGATAAGTCACCTCCACTGGCGATGTAAAATTGCCTCTGCATTCCAGGCCACTTGGGCCAACCTACTAGTAAGGCTGCTCAATCGGCAAGTTGAGATGGTCTTTTGCACTTTAGGCTACTCGAGCCAGCCACTCATATGGCAGCTTCACTAACAACGCAGAGTAATCTGTCCCAATGTACATAATCTATTGAGCACTAATAGATATATATTATCTTAGACCATATCTAGGCTGGTTTAACAGATCATACAATGATTTTAAGACAATAAAACTCATTTAACCATAGCTGCCCATGAAAATCTCATGATCTTGTCTATCAAAAAATTAGTATTTTCATTTCACCCAGAAATCAACAATCACACTTTGTGTCAACGAAATAGAGTCATTTACACTTTAATTTACATGCACTAAACTTGCATTAATTAATAATCCAAACCATTAATATGTTAGTAAAATAAATCACATATATAAGCATCTCTCTACTTACCTGTAGTGATGATCCACGAAGTAAATAAATAGAAATTTCTTCCTCCTCACTTCAATAGTGGCACGCACACTCTTCCTTCACAACAATTTCACTGCTATCTCTCTCCCTATAGCAATCCCTCTGTCCTCCTTTTAAAGACGATACAACTACCACAGTCCATCCATGTGTTATGGAAAATTCATCCGCCCCATGGAAAAATTGTTCACCTCATGGAAAATACCGTCTGCCCATGTGACGTGGACGAAATATCTGCCTTGTGTGCCGAAGACTAAGACCATATTACACTGCTTTTTACACAGGATGTCATAATATTTGTGCCTAAAATAAGTACAATTTATGCCCGATGCATCAGTTCCATCAAAATTTCCATCAACTTTATAAAGGGGAATGTTGGATGGTCAAGGAGCAAGATATCTATAAAATGATCAAAGTTGAAATGAGGATGCCAAGGTGGAGTAGTGAGAACAAAGTGACGGATCATGTTGGCAATGAAAAATTTGATAAAGTCTTAAGACTACTAATTTGTAATAAGAAGATGAAAGGACATTAAGGCTTTGTTTGGATATTTGGAAAAGGGAAGGAAATGGGTTAAAAAATCAAAATTTGGAAAATGGGAGGAAATCAGAGAAGATGGCGTCAGTCATAAATTTAATAAAAACAATATAGATAGTGCTGATGATGAGGAAAGATAAAATTGATGACTGGTAATATAGGTAATGAGGTGGAAAAAATATAGTTCTTCAAGGTATGTGGTTACTCAAATGTGACATCACCTAAAAGGGAAAGCCTTAGGTATTTCGGCCTTGCAATCTTTTCCTTTCCCTTTTCCAGGTATCTAAACAGGGCCTTATGTTTTCGGGTCATGTGTGATAGGATTTGAATTGTATTGCTTAAAGAGTAAAGCTGGTTCAAGTGTGGAAATATAGGAGGACAAGGAGAAGGTTAGAAAGAACATGAATCATTGTTTTTAGGAGAGATTTGAAGACATATGAGGTAACTGAGGACATGTTGACCAGCATGAGATTTATGTAGCATACTCCCCTTAATTGAGGAGTAAGACATGGTTTAGGATAAACCAGAGTGGGATCAATGTAGCTGACATCACTTAATTGAAAAAACAACCAACAATGATTCTGATGCGTGATTCATGAATCATGTTCTGGACATTGCACAATTTTGGACATTGTTGAATTGGTTACACATGTAACTAATACCCTATGATTGCATGCACATTTGTCCTACTTGGATATTTGCTACATTGGCAACGTGCTTCCTTCTGATGAATTGCTTCTTTGTACTACCCAAACTTTAATTAATCGGTAAAGATAAGTAAAAATCAGTTTGCTTGTTTGTTTCATGCTACATGGATGTCTTGTGTTTTTTCAGTACCAAAAACCAGTTCGTATTGAATCTCTGTGGACCTTTTTCTTTGCTGGTATATAAGAACTAATACTTCCTGAAGGAAGAATTTACTAAAAATGTGGGTCATCTTTTTTTCCCGGATTTCTAGTCTTCCTTACATCCAAGAAATGTGTGAACTTCTGTGGCCGTCCACTTTCCAGTCGTTAGGATATTGACATGTTACCTTTGGACATAGGTGGATTGGAACTCTTCTTCACCTTGATCTTCAGAACTTGCAAAAATGACACTAATTCCACATGGCTATAATCTGTTTTCCCAATTGGCCATCAAATTCAAGGAAGGGCTGGCCATCCTGTGCTGAGAAAAATGCTTCCAATGCCTGATGGCTTGTGAGTGCTGACTTAACAACCATTAGAGTTAAACTTAAACAAACTAGCTGGTGGGGCTGACCATCTCACTACTTGATTTGGTCCATTGCATCAACCACCAATGCTTGAAGAACAATGTGGGAATTCCGTTATGCCTATTATGCTCCATTTTGTAGCAGTGTCTATGGCCATTGGGCAGCCTGTAGCTGTGGATTGGTGCTACCACCCAGAAATTGTATCATATCTTTCAAGCCTCAGGAGCTAGAGAATTGCCTTTACTACCTTTATCTATCACAGTCTACCTTCACAACTAGAATTTTCTTTTAGGGCCAAAGTTGCAGCTCTCCAGCCTTCTGTCTGCTGGTCTAAGCACGTGGTAGGATCTGTTTATATGTGAAATTTGGTAACCATAACATGTTTCACCTTGGGGCTGCACACACAATTTTAGTGTGAATGAAGTTTTCCAGCTGCAAAGCACAGATCTTTTCAGATGGTTGATGAGTACCTTCTCTATGCATGCTAAGCATACAGATCTGGATGGCCAATTGAGACTGCTTAATTTCCACTTGTGAATGCACTCATGCAATGTTGTAGTCTTTGCATTGGTGGCGAAGAATGAAGAGGGATATTACAGTTAGAGATCTGCTGATGACAGTATTCAAGTTTCCCAGGATACAAGGGTCAAACAGGTTGTGAATCCGGTTGTCATCTTTCGATGGAACAGCTGGGTAGCTGAAGTTTTCAGTTTTACATTCCTTATCCTCTGTTCAGGACAATGAGTCCGAGGGGCTGTAATAGGCACACATGCATTTGCCTATGAGTATTAATCTTCTTTTGAGGAATATTTCGATGGGGTATTCCTTCTGTTGGTGGAAGCCAATGTTGAGGTTGGTCTGCAGGAGAGTTCAATTGAGGCATTTTGTCAATGGGCACTATGTGTGGGTCCTCCCTATCCCCTAGTACAAGGTGAAAGGCACCAGTGGGTAAGTTTTCTGGTGTACCAGGTTTCAGCAGGTGGGATCAATATTTAGCTACCCACTACCAAGATGTATTAGAAAGTCCTTGAATCAGAGATGCTTTTCTTTGCACCCTGGGCTGGTTCCATTGACATTTGGAGACCATTGTTGGATTTGTGCAATTTCAGTCTCTTGCTACAAACTCATTCCATTTTCCAACTGGCAATGCATGTTGAGCATGCAGACTTGAGGGGCCAATTGAGGAAACTATCACACCTGACTGCATGGTTATCAACTGTGAATGCACTGAAAGATTTACTTTAGGCTTCAGCATCCAACGTCTGGTCTCCAGTCTCCCATCTTATAATTTACAATTTTTTCAGCTTGTAAAGATTCTAATGAATGCATTTAAGTTCTGTGAAATTTCTCCATCCTTCAGTTTTCTACTAAAGCAATATCTAGGAAACCCTACTGATGACATATAATATACCACTTCTCATATTTCAGCATGTCTTCATTTTAAGTTTTGGTAATTTGGAAGTTCATAGGGAACATTGTGATGCCATTGTGCTAAAATTGTTTTTTATAAGACCTTTTTACAGCGATTTTGAAAGTTTTTGGTTGTTTGTGATGATTTATGATTTATTAGCATTATTGCATTTACAGATTTGTGTTCATTCTGTTCATGAAGGCCATCTAAACTTATCTGGTAAATCATTTTGCATTTTCAGATGGAAGAGAATAATCATTTGAGGACTGAGCTTCACAAAAAAACACAAGAGTTGGAAAATTATGTGAGTTTCACATGTCATCCTCGATTGATATGGCCTATGCTAGATCATGTTTTGTGCTTTATTTCTGTATTGTTTTAATTGTTTTCTAGGCTTTATTATGTGATTATTTTCAATTTGCTCCCTTTCTACCTGCTAATCTCTTCTTGTTTGATTGTCCTGGATAAGGCCCATTGTGTGGTATTTACTTTGGAACATTAATTAGATGCTTTACAAATCCACCTTAAGATATACCTTGTAAAAACCATCCCAATGCACATGTATTGGAAATATTCTGGCTATAATGAACCTGCATTTACGTTATGGCCTGCATTTATGCCATGCAACAGTGAATTATGACAACCTGAGAAAGGGCCATGTATGTACTATATTGTGCACAATGTTGGACAATAAGAGGCCAACACAACCCTAGAAGCCTCCTTTACCATTTTTATCATTTCAAGTTTCAACAATAGAGGAAACAGAAAATTACATCTACCACACGCATTCCTATCTACGAATAAAAAAAGGCTTTGGTAGGATTTTATGATTCATAGTGTAGAAAATTGTTTGGGGAAGTCAGGGAGTTTGAGCGTTAGACGTTTATTTTTTTTTTCTTCTACCACTGCATCAATTGTTTTTGTATGTACTTGTGCTTGATTTGGGCCTATTTTCTTGATTTGAGCAGGTTAGCCTGCTAAAGGATCTTTCCAACAACTATGAGTGTAGAGAGAGAGAGAGAGAGAGAGAGAGAGAGAGAGAGAGAGAGAGAGAGAGAGAGAGAGAGAGAGAGAGAGAG
>JAYJMB010001672.1:0-16311 GCA_036873735.1 Pouteria campechiana
CCACATCGCCTGGGTGAGGGAGGGAGTCCTGGGCTATATTGTGGGGCTTGGTTGTGTAAGGTGCATCCCGTTTTGGGTGGGAGTGCGTGACGGGCCCGTTTGTTCGGGACAAAACCGTGCGGGTGGGGAGTGGCCGTGAGTGGGCGCCCTACGCCAAAGCGGACAATAGTGCACTAGAGCCCGGGTTGTTACATAGTAAGTCAATTGAAAAGGGGTTTATAATTGATTGTAGTAGATTTTCAATGAGTTTTCTAATAAATGTTTGCTAAGTTTGGTCAATAGATAAGAATGCTAGAGAGGAATGTTTTAATTCCTGCATGAAAATAAGATTTACTCTCATAAATAGAAGTTTTAGTGGTTTAAGAAGATAATCAATAGGACTTGAAAATTCAAACATAGAGTTGATGTGGCAAAGTTCGAAAATGTATTTTCGGACATGAGGGATTGTGTCTCAAAATGAGATGGGGCAAAGTCCAAATGTGATTTAGGACATGAATAGCTAGTGGACGTATCAACAATTTTCAAACCATAATCTCCAAGCCATTGTTTCATCTAGAGAATCTGTGCACAACAACTTCAAGCTGCAACATATTCAGCGAAATTAGCATCAGAGTACCTAATTAACTCAAACTTTGAATCCTTTGGATACCATAAACCCAGATTTGGAGTGTCTAATAAGTATCTAAAGATTTTTTTAATAGTAGTAAGATGTGATTCTTTAGGGCCTGATTAAAATCTAGCACACATACATACACTTAACATAATATCTGGCCTACTAGCAATGAGATACAGTTGAGATCCCATCATATTTTGATAAAGTTTTTAGCAATTAGATTTACCTTTTTCATCCTTATCTAATTTGATAGAAGTGCTCATTGTGGTTCTATATTTTCTTTCATCTTCAAGATTGAATTTATTTAGTAGTTTCTTTGTGTATTTAGCTTGGTAGATAAAATTTCCTTCCCTTGTCTACTTTACTTGCAGTCCCAAGAAGAAGTTCAATTCTCCCATCAAACCCTTTTCAAATTCTCCTTGCATACTTTTAGAAAATTCTTGACAAAGATTTTCACTAGTGACTCCAAATACAATGTCATCAACATATATTTGCATAATGAGAATGTCATTTATAGCATGTTTAATTAAGAGGGTTTTGCCTACTTTCTATGAGCCTGCTTTAATCCATAGAGGGCTTTCTACATATACTTCTTCATTAATGTAATCATTCAAGAATGCATATTTGACATCCATCTGGTAAAGTATAAAATTCATGAAAGATGCAAATGCTAATAGCATTCTTACGGCATTTATCCTAACAACAAGTATGATTAATCAAAATCAATCCCTTCTTCTTAACAATATCCATTTGCTACTAATCTAGCCTTCTTTTTCACAACTAATCCAGATTCATCAAGTTTTTTTCTTAAAGATCCATTTGGTTCCTATAATTGATTAGTGATTTGGTTTTGGAACTGAAGTCTATTTGCTTCATCATAAAGTTTCTTTGGTTTTTACAAATGGTTAGTGGATTCATCAAACTTGATTTGAATTGACTCTTCTATAGCTCTATTACTCAAATTGTAGATTCTAAAAGCTTTTCTAACAATGAAATAACCAAGGAATATTCCTTCAATAGATTTGCTATCAAATTTTCCAAGGTTTCTTTCTCCATTATTAAGAATAAAATATTTACAACCAAAAGTATTAAAAAATTAATATGATAGGCTTCTTCCCATTTTTTAAAGGTTCTATTTTTCTCTCTGCTACTCCATTCTGTTGGGGTGTTCTTAGTGCAGAGAAAGTTTGAAAGATACCATTATTTTCATAGTAAGCTGTGAACTTATGGTTTTCAAACTCTCCATCATGATCACTCTAAATGGCAACAATATGGGAGTTTTGTTTATTCTGCACTTGCTTTGAAAAGATTTGAAAGAATGAGAAAGACCCATCTTTGGGTACAAGAAAATTACTTAGGTATATCTACTATAGTCATCAACAATGACATATGCATAATATTTCCCTCCAAGACTTCAATTCTTGTTGGTCCAACTAAGTCCATATGTAGCAATTAAAGCAGCTTAGTTGTGTATACTTCTTTATTTGGCTTGAAAGATTCTTTTGCATGATTTCCTTTCAAGCATGCATCACATAACTTTCCTTTGTCAAATTTTAGTTTTGGTAAGTCAATTACAAGATCCTTTTGGTATAGTCTTTCTATCATATCTTTGTTGGCAAGTCCCAATCTTCTATCCCACAGTAGGGACTCATCGAGACTAACAAGACATTTAGCTTGGATATCAAATAAGTCTACTATATACACATTTTCATGCCTTTTGCCTAAAATTATAATTGAGTCATTCTAATCTAAGACTGACCAAATGTGATATTCAAACATAACCTTGTAACCACTATCATAAAACTGACTAACACTTAGAAGGTTATGCTTTAATCCCTCAACTAAAAGTACATCTGAAATAGTAGTAGAATGTGGTTGACCGACCTTACCAATGGTAACCACTCTACCTTTTTCATTATCTCCGAAGGTTACTGTTCCACCACATCTTTCTTTTAGTTTAGTGAACAACTCCTTCTTCGTTGTCATGTGTCTTGAGCAACCACTATCAATGTACCACATGTTGCTCCTTGTGGCTCTTAGACATACCTGCAATGATAAGGTCAGGCTTTAATTTTTGGTAACCATTTCGAAATGGGTCTAGCTGGGTTAATGATAGTAAATTTTGGTACCCTTTGTTCCTTAAGTGCTAGTATTGTAATTTCAGGAGATTGAATTGCATTTACTACATTTGCAACTTTCTTAGGAATCCAAACCATGGTCTTTTTGGTCCTTTATTTTCTTCTAGAATTTTAATTATTTTTCTTGTGTTGTTGACAACTTTTACACTTTAGTTTCATTCTAAACAAGGTATAGGTTAAAGTCTGTCTTAGGGCATTGTTTTTTACCTTAACCTGGTCAAGTTCTCGAATGGTGTATTGATCATTCTTGAGCTTGCAGTTCTCATCTTTTAACTCGGAGCATTCATTGGTTACTTTTAATAACTCCTTCTTTGTCTACTTGTATTTGACTTTCAAAGCCTTGAAATCTACATATATACATTTTAATTCATCAAGGAAACTTTGAAATGCAAGTTTAGAAGTTACTTTATTGTCATGGATAGCCATGAAGCTGATTATGGTGTGGTGTTCTCCTTGATCTCCTTTTGTAGGTGACAATCTGTTGAAGTTTGCTTCATGCTCATACTCACTGTCACTTGCACTTTCATGGAGCATATTTTCAATCATTGCTCATGCTACAAGTGCTTTCTTTTTGTTGAAGCTTTTGTTGTTGCTATTTATGCCTTTCTTTTTAGAATATGAGTTAAGCCTTTTGTTCTACTATTCCCCTTGCTGCTTGTTAGGTTTTTGGCAGTCATAACTCATGTGGCTAGGCTTGCCACATGTGTAGCATGTAGGAATATCTTTTCTTCTATCTTTGTTTCTGAAATTTTTGGAGTTACTTCTAATCTTTCTTCTAAACATAGTTCTAAACATGTCATCATCATTTTCAGCTCCACTTGTTGAAGTTTCACTTTGTGAATCATCTTCTGATTTAGATCACAATGCTATTGATTTCTTTCATTTTGTTTCTTTTGGAGATTTTTGCATCGTTAGAACTTCATGGGTCATAAGTGATCTCATTAGCTCTTTATCTTTCATCTTTTCTAGATCTCTTATGTCCTAGATAGTCATGACTTTTTTCATCCACTGTCTTGGCAAATATCTCAGGATCTTCTTCAACATTTTGGGTTCTTCATATTTTTCTCCAAATATTTATAATATTGTTTCATTGTCTTGCATGTGGAAGGCTTCATATTCTTGCACAAGTATATTAATTTTAGTCTCTTTGACTTAACTAGTGCCTCCATATGTAACCCTAAGCTTTTTTGAAATTTCTTTTGCTGAGCCACATGTAGAAATCTTTCCAAACTCAAAGGGTGATAGTACAAAGTAGAGATTATTTTTAGCTTTAGCATCTCTCTCTGCTAATCAATATCTTCAGCTATATATTTTTCTTCTATGTTCATGATAGTCTTTCTATCTTTGATGATTTGTCACAACTTACAATTAGCAGCTACCAAAAAGTTTTGCATATGCATTTTCCAATACCCATAGTTGGTGGGGGTCTAGTGGTTGATTGTCCTTCAATTGTGGTGTTGTGGATTATGTTGGCCATGAGGATCACTTCAAGCAATCAAAGTAACTAGTAATCAAGATTAACTGTTAAAGCCTGCTCTGATACTAATTGTTAGTCCCATCCTAAGGTAGCTCAAGAGGGTGGGCTGAATTGAGCTTTTTAAAATTTTGGTCAATATAAAAGCAAGTTGCTATAATAACTATGAAATGAATCACATAGTGTCATACCTTACCTAGGGCCTATGCATTTTATCATGTCCTTATAATTTGCCCATTTTTAAGGGAAATATTCCACCAAAAATTCAGCCAAACCTAGCCTAAAATATGTGGATACAAACCTATGCATTCATTACCATATGTAAAACTTGAATTTAATAACTATAAAATAATAATATAACCCACTAAACTAGTTCAACTTAACGACACACAACCTAGAATCTAAGTTGCCCCATGATAGTAATAAACATGAACAAAATATTCAAATCCATTCATGATATCCTATACATTTACCACTATGATTTACCAATATATCCAATTATACAACATTTAATATCTTTTAAGTACAATCATAGATAAATACACGATGGGCATACAATCCCGATTTATCATACTAAGATTAATGGTGTCTTCGGCTCTGCTCTCAATCACCAACCAGCAGTTGGCTCCATTATCTGACCTGCCAGCTAAAAAATAAAATAAGAAGGTGTGAGTCTGGACAAACTCAGTAAGTAGGCTAAATAAAAAACAATAGTAAAATAGACCCAACATTTTCTTAATTAGAACATGAACAAATACATCATAATGTAATCATGAGAATTTACTCATGAGGCTTAAGTCCTCATGATTCCATTGTACGTTCAACACCATTGTGTCATATTACATATCACAACCAAACATATTATATCACATTTAATTCACTCTGATACTTTAGATCATAATAGTACCATATAGGCACTTAATATCATAATCGTGCTATTTAGGCACAACATATGTTATAACTATGCCATACAACCATAGAACAATCCATGCATATCATTATGGAATATTTCTCATTCATAAATATATTAAGAAAAATTCAATATTTCTTCATTCATGCATCCATTTACATTTAAGTGACATAATAACATCAATTAATACAACACATGGGGATATTTGCTATCCCCATTCATTCATACATTCACATACATGTAATGGAAACAATATCATGAGCCATAAATTATTTCCAACATTCCATATATTGTATACATATATCACAAAACAAGGATTCATGGGATATTCGATATCGCCATCCATTCACACATGCCTATATACTAACAAATACATTCAATGGGATAATTGTTATCCTCATTCAGCAATATCATCAACTTGAAAAGAGAGCTTACTTACCTGCATGAAGGACCATGGTGTAAAGCTTCCATTTCCACAACTTTAGCTTTCTATTCCATATCCAGTTGGTCCTATACATATCAAACGGGCACAATTCAAATCACACACATTAAAAATATATCACTAATTCACTATACATCTTCACCACTCTTTTTAGTTGAGATTCAACACGCATTCCCATTTGAGATTCCAAGTTTTCACCTAAACCACCATTTCAAGGCTTCCTTATTTAAACATATCAAATCTAGAATTCTTAACCATCATTTCATTTATCAATTAATTACACCCTGAAATAGACTCATCCCTCAACCAAATTCATGAGGACCTTAGAGTTGCAATCCAATCCTATATACATAAGTTATTACTTATTAAGGTATTTTATCAAACATGTTGTAAACACTATTTAAATTATGATCTATGCATAAGTTATCTCAATTATACTCATTTCCAATGACATATAGTAATAGTTCATAATGAATTAACTTCAATAACAATGAGTTCATTTCTAGAATAGGCTAATTAAACTCTAAACTTCATTAAACTATTATAACCATACATAATACACATCACTTAAGATTTATCATTTGATTATGGTGCAACACACATCATGAATAACCATTTAACCTAATGTCCTCATGTCTAAATCACCCACAAATAGCACAAGCAAGCACTAAATCATTTCCCCCATGATTCTTATAGTAATTCTACCATTTCCCACAAATATTATTATTCACGAAATCCTACCAAAGCATAAATCATGAATTCTCATGCTCAATTAAGTTTCAAAATGCTATAATTACTTAGTTGATCATTTTCTCTCATGGATTTCATATGGCTCATACTATTTTCCCCCTAAAATCCATTATCCATGAGTTAGCATAAAACCCTAGTTAACCAAAATCGTAAATTTCAGCAAAAAACACAACTTACCATCAATTTCATGGTTTCATCCACTCTAGCACTTGAATTCGACCTCAAATCTTCATGAAGCCTCCATGAATCATAGCCAAAACATTTGCTCTCTTTTTTCACCACTGAAATAGGTCAAAGTTTTGGAGTAAGTTATCTCGATGATGGATTTTATTCCAAAACAATAATTTTTCATCTCAAATGGGGTGAAGGAATAAGGCCATGGGAAGAAGAAAGAAAGGAGAAAAATGAAATGAAAAGATTGAAAATGAACTTAAAAAGTTGGTTTGTCAAGTTACCTTGCCATCGGCTCCATAGCGCTCGTTCCACTGGATGCCACCCTCACCTACCCCCTTGAACTGGCACCGTGGCACTTGTTTGTCCGCCATGGCAACCACGTCGCTACCTTCACTTACTCTCCCTTTTTGCTTTATGTACCCACTTGGCTTTAATCCTTTTTCCTCATACTTTAATACATGACATTTTTCGCATAATAATGACTCATATATACATAAAATTTCCCTCTTTATGTCCATAGTAAAAATGTAAAAAATTATCTTCTAATTCAATAAGAATAATATCATTTCTAAATAATTTCTCCTTATCTCATATAATACATAAAATTCATGCCTCAATTAATTGGGAATTGAATTATATAACCTTTCACTTATGTACTTTATTTTGCATAAATACCTTAACTCATAACCACTTCATAAACGCTTATATTATTTCATGACAAAGTATATATTCTTCTCCTCACTTCATCACTACACATACGAAAGAAAAATTTACCCTCATTTTTAACACCTAGGTGTTACATGCAACATAGAGCATATAGGTATTTTATAGAGGTTCGACCCACAATATGGTACCTACTCCTCTCTCTGAGTTAGCCTTACTCACTATACTTAGGTTCCACTAATCATCAGTTGGTTTTCCCTAGCTTACCGACAAATTTATCCTAGTTAATTTCGAAAGCTGACCAACAAACTTATACAAGATCAGTAGGCCCCTTTCTTGCTATCCAAATTAATAAAGAATGTATAATAAGAAATGCCTCTTACATGGGCTAAGTTTATATGCAATTAAATGTAGTAAAAATAAATATATAATAATAAGTATAGAGAATTTCAAACTCCCTTAAGTTGTTACAGAGAATAGGCTTTGAATTCAGTTAGCTTTTTGGCGATATGGAGTGGGAAGAAAAACTTAATGTTTAAGAGTAAATGCACTTGTTTTACTTCTTTTACTTTTCTTAAAAATATCTATTTCTTGTAACTTATTGGAAAGACCTTTCTTTACTCCTTTTATGTTTGAATTGAAGTTTTGCCCCTTGGAGAAGATGACGTTCATTTAATGCAAGTGAATTGATAGGATTTTCTGTCCGTTGGAGTTCTCTCACTGTTTTCATGTCTAAGATCTATTGAGCCATGTTTGAGTTCAATTTCCATATCCAAAATTAAGTTTCAAACTTGTTTAACTCATTCAGCTTGAAACTAACTACTTGGACATGTCTTAAAAGAAATCATTGTGTCTAGGTTTTGAATATTAATGTTCAAAAGTAAAATTTCAAACTTGTACTAGGGCTTGACTTGCAACTAACTTCTTTCTTCTATATTTGGAACTGATTCCCCATGTCTAAATTTGAGTGACCATGTCTGAAATTCATATTTCAAACTTTGATGAACTATTCAACTTGTAACACCATATTTGGTCATGTCTAAAAATGAATCGCCATGTTCGAAAATGATCTCCATGTTTATAATTAAGATATCAAACTTGGACTAGCATTAGTTGCATTTTGTCGTAATACTTGATCTTGCTTATGTCCGAAATTGAGTTTGCCATGTTTGAGTTTAATATTTTAGACTTGTTTCTTCAGTTGGGGCTATGTCCTAGATTTAGCACATAGGATTTTTGGACTTAGATTTGTAGACACATTCATCTTTTCTCTTTAGTCCTCAATAGTGTCCAAGTTTGGATTTGTAGTCCAGCATCTTGGCTTTTTATTCAGCAATGTTTGAGTCTTGTTCTCTGTCTTGAATTATTTATGTGATGTTCAAACTTGCTTCTTCCATGTCTATTTCTTTGCTTGAGTGCGGAACTTAGATATTTGTTCATTTTGACATCTTGATTCTTGTTTGACTTTGAGCAAAAGTCTAATTAACTTTGGCATTATTTTTAGGCATGTCTAGGAGTTAGTTTACACACTACTTTTTAAAAGTTTCAATGTTATTCTTTCTTATTTGAGCATTTACATTTTCGTCTTTGTATATTTATGGATCTTATTTTTAATGTAGTCTCTTATGCACTATCCACTTATGCTATTTTCCTGATATATCATTTGTTACTGCACACTTTCAAAATAATGATCAGTATCTTAAACTTTCACTCATGTGTTTTTTATCATCATCAAAACTTATTTGGTTAAATAAATGTGTTCATCGTCAAAATCAAGCCTAGTAAAGAGGTTTGGTTCAACATTAATTAATGCCATCCATTTGCAAGCCTCCACACATTACATGTTCTTTGTGCTTGAGCCTCTTTCTCTCCATTCTAAGCTACCTTTGAGGAAAACAAACATCACAAACCAACACTTCTTTGATTACAATTTACAAAAACAAATTTCTAAACAATTTCCATCATCCAAATCACACTCATACTCATTAATTGCAACTTGGAATTCATCTCCTTCATTCTCGAAATTCTGCGATAGTTGGGTTTCAAATGAAAGTTGGGAATTCATGCAACAAATGATTTGAAGTAAGTTTTTCATCATATGAAAGTTGCATTTACTATGAAATTGAGTGTTGAAGGGAGATTGGAGATATTGCAAGAAGGAATTGTGTTGAATTTTGAAGAACAGATTGTGCCCACAGCTTGTTTGTGGAAAGTCCAAAGTAGGGATAGTGTTTTGTGCATGGGTGTTTGTGGAAAAGTTTTGAGATTGTTGGCTTTGATGTGTGGAAGGGTGATTATTAGTGTTGAAAGCAATTAAATAGTGGTTTAATACTATTCTTTGTGTGAAGATAATAGGTTGATTTTGGGTGATAAAAATTAGTATTTAAAGACTGTTTGAAGAATGGATCCAAAGAGACAGTGAGCTTCCTCCCCAAGTTCCTCAATTCATCCCACCTTTGTGAGTTATAGAGCAATGGAAACATTCAAAAATTCCATAGTCAAGAAGAGATGCATACAAGAGATCCTTCCATACTTTTATTGACCTAAACCTCTTTTCCTTAGCTTAATTTTAATGATGAATATAACTAACCAACTGAGTTTGATGATAAGCAAAATCATGTGAATGAATGGTTAAGGTACTGACTGTTATTTTCTAAGTGTTTAGTAATATATATATATATATCAAGAAAATAACATTAGTAGAAGTGGACAGACAATCAAGATCATATTAGAGATAAGATCCACTAAATATTGTAAGAAAATGTGAATGCTCAAAAGATAGCAACTTTATACATAAGATCAATGTTTGGAACAATGTTTGAAATATTTTAGATGTAAGATCTAAGCTTCTAAGGCTTTATTACAGTTGAATGATATGTCTAGCATCGAACAAGCCTCAAATACCAGCTTCAAATGTGGTTCTAGTGTATTGAAGCATGGTCTAGAAGCAAACTATAACAATGCATGGCCACACTATTATCTGTTTAGACCATTACGGTCCTCATAGCTTTGTCCCTCTATGGTTGATGCCCATACAAGCCCCACAAAAGGTGCCTCAACAGGTTCCACAAAGCCCCAAAATTTAAAATTCAAGAACTCTCTCTCTCTTTTCGATGTAGGAAGGTTCATTCTTGCCACCCTTTGCTTATAAGCCTGCCAAGAGCCACACCTTGTCTGGGCTCTTTCTAGCCCCGACAACTACTCCCTGCCCTCATTAGCCCCAGATGTTATAGGCCCACTAGCTTCTGCTCGGTTCATCCCCAAATAACTCTACTAGTGAGGATACAACTCTAATACTATTCGTAATAGCCTATGGTCACATTATTGAAGTATTGTCCGCTTTAAACCATTACAGTCCTCATGGCTTTCCCCCCTCTGTGGTTGATGCCCATACAACACCTACAAAAGGCGCCTCAATAGGTTTCCATAGAGTCCCACAATTTAAAGTTCAAGAACTTTCACCCCCTTTTCGATGTGGGACAGTTCATCCCTACCACCCTTTGCTTAGAAGCTTGCCAAGAGCCACACCTTGACCAAGATCTTTCCAGCCCTGACCATCAATCCCTGTCCTCATCAACCCTGGATGTTACACAAATAGATTGGATGCCTAAGTCTCAGACATAAGTAAAGCTTCAAATGTTGCAAAACCAAAGTTAGGACATTACAAAGCTAAGCTGAAATGCAAAGCTAAGATCAAACAATGGAAAAGTATGAAGACACATCTCCATGTCCAAAAAAGACAAAGTCCTAAGCTCTAGGCATTGTGAACGCAAGCTTCATACATGCCAAAAATTTATTTTGAACATTACTAACTCAATTTAAGATGAACTTGATGTGCGATTTGCACAGCTCTGTATTTCACACCATATTAGGAAGTCCAAAATATTTACTTCAGATGTATTGAAGAATTTTAGACAAAGCCAGTCAAAATCATTTGCACAAATCCTTCATACAGTTTGAAGTTAATTCGGATAGTGCAAAACTGTGAACGACATTAAGCAACGGGAATGTCCAATGAAGCATTCTTCCTCTTTTCTAGATGATGCAAAGTTGGGAGAATGGCACAATAGTTGGATGTTTGAATGTTCCCTCGCATTCAATGCTTGCCACCAACCTCAATGGGAAGATTTTGAATGTTGGTATAAGAAGAGTAAATAGTAGTGTTGCAAAAGTTAGCAAGTTAGAATTTTTACAAAGAAAAGTAAACAAAGAGCATTTACTCAAGCCTTAAAGTTTTCTTCCAACTCCACTAAGCAACAAGCCAACAACATTCAAAGCTTATTCCTCTACAATCTTTTGGAGTCTAAAATTTCTTGTACTCACTGTGTTACATTTATTTCTTTTACTTTTAACTCGATGCAAATCTACCTGTGTAAGAGGCTTTCAATTGTACTTTTTCATTTTTTATTTGAGACAGTAAGCAAAGGGCTTACTGATTGTGTTTGTATAAGTTTGTTATTAAGCTTGGAAATCAATTGGTGTAAAGTTTGTTGGTGAGGTTGGAAACCAATGGTTGTAAAGTATGTTGGTGAGCTTGTAAAACCAATAGGTTTTTAGTGAAACTTGAGTGCAGCAAGAGTGACTGACTTGGAGAGTGCAGTAGGTGACATGTTTTGGCCGAACCACTATACAATCCTTGTGCTCTATGCTTTGTGAACTATTCCATTTATTTTTAGCACTTTTATCTTTGATTTGGCCAAGATTTTTATAAGCTTAATTCACCCCCCCCCTCTTAAGTTACCATTCAAACGAGATCAATAATTGATATCAGAACAGGCTTCAACAACTATTATTGAGAATGGGATATTTTAACTGCTTAAAGTGATCCCAATGACCAACACATTCCACAAGACCATTATTGAAGGACAATGTCAACCTCTAGACCCCCACAGGGGCATAAACACAATGCAACCCTCACTATTCTAGATCAACTCCAAGGGGCATACACACAGTGCAAACTACACTATTTTGGATCAGCTCCAAGGGGCATAAAATTAGTTCAATTTGCATTCTTCTAGATTAGCTTTAGGGGGCATAAAATATGTGCAATCTACACACTTCTGGATCAACTCCAGGGGGCATAAATAAATAGTTAAAGTATAGAGAAAGATTACAAGTTGAGTGTGTTTCTTGTTGAGCTCTAGGGAAGACTTGAGTGTTGCTCTTTATTGATATAGAAGTTCTTCCCTTATGTTGTGAACGAGTAGGCCTAGAAGTGAGGATTGGAAGGTGAAAGCTCTTTACTTGAGTATATGAAGGTTAAGACTCTTGGCTTAGGTATGAAATGATATGAAGAAGAATTTTGGCTCAATCATTGTGACGCCTCGCCTAGGGGCCTATAATTTTTTCCATTTTTAAAGAAAAATTCTACCAAAAATCTAGCAGAGTCAACCCTAAAATATAAGGATCTGCTCCTGGCAAACATTTAATCAAAAAAATTAACATGTAATAATTATGAAACAATAATACTAGCCATAAAACTTACACCCACACCCACAGCTATCCAAATCGAAATTGAATCATGATGATAATATAAATCACTAAGATCATACCAATCCTCCCATAATATCGTACTTAATTATTGCTATGACATGCCAATATATATCATATACATCAATTGAAATCTTTTAAATATAATTATACAATTACATTATGAGATTACAATTCCATATCATCATACCATCAAGAAAATATCTTCAAATCTTGTCTTCGAGCCCCAACCAATAGTTGGGATTTTTTACCTAACCTACTAACTAAAAAAAAAAGAAGTCGTGAGTCCTTATCAAACTCAGTAAGTAGGCACGTTAGTAAATCATCATTACTTCAAATACAACATGATTCACAACAAACCATGCACATAAATATAACAATCATTCTATCATGGTATCTGAGAACCGTAATCATAAACACAATAAACTCACATATTATCTTGAGAGGTAAACTACAACATCCATATCTTTCTTGAATAAAATATATTGAACATAGGCTACCCTGGCCATCACATATCATAAATATGCCATACAGACATGAAGACCTCATGACTGTGCCATATAGGCATCACATATCATAATTACTCACATATATACCATTATGGAATGTTTCTCATTTCATTAATAAATATGTTCATTCAATTATCATATACTGCACTCTAGGATACTCAAAGTCCCAACTAATCCATCAATGCACATTCATGCAATATAATACATCAATCAATGCTACATAAGGGGAAGTTAGCTATCACTATCCAAGCAGATATTCACGTTTAGACATCTATACACAATAATAAGTATCATAAAGACACAAGATACTTACTATTCCAAGCATTCATATATGCATATCATAAAGATACACCAATCCTAGCAATTCAAGGGATACTCGTTAACCCCTAATAATTCATAAAGTATAATAAACATCAATTTTTAACAAAGTGCAGGATATCCACTATCCTCGCTCAATACATACATGCCCATATTCGAACATATGGGATAACCAATATACCATCCATATAGTCAACAAAAATAATGCCTACTTACCTCATATGAAGAATTTATTCCTACTCCAGATCCTCAGAATCCATACCTTCTCATCTTGCTCAATGGTCCTGTATATACAACCATACTATTCATTTTACAAAGGCAATATTGACTAATATCATTTCAGTGAATTAGACTTTGTAGATACTATGACCCATTAATTGTTAAATTTGTATACCTTTTGAGTGCATAACTACACTCTAATTTTAACATGAGGCTATCTAACTTCAATTCCTCCTTAATCACTTTCTAGTCATGTATTAAATGCATTCTAGTAATGTCTCTTTCATAATCAACCTCAATGTTTAGTGAATCACATCACTTCCCTTATGGAAGTATTTTATCAAACATGTCATAGGCATTAATTAAATCATGATTTCTCAAAAAGGTGTTTTAAGAAGCCTTCACTTCCTACAATATGTATCTTGTGTACAACATAATTAACAATTAAATGACCTTAAAAAAAACTCAATTAAGCCTTAATTCTGTGATTCAACTATTTAAACACTTTATGCATAAATGCCCTTTATAGCCTCTAGTTAGGTTATGACCCAAAATTAGATCTTTCACCCTCAAAAAATTCCTAAACCACTATAATCCATGGATAAATCATCTCTCCCATGATTAGTACAAATATTTTATCATTTCCCCAAAAATCACTATTTACAAAACCCTAACTTGATAAAAACCATAAATTCAGTTAAGGAAAAGCTACTTACCATGAAATTTGGGTGTAGCTTACACCCCAAAATGGAAATTCATACTCAAAGCTTCAAATAGCTCTCTCCAATTGCAAAAAGTTGGATTTTATTCCATTTTCCATCGTCCGAACTCGTAAAATCCAGGCTTAGATGCATGCTAAAATGATTATCCATCTAAACCTCTTGTTTTCTAGCTAAAATGGCAAGAAATCCATATTTAGAAGGTTGGAAAAGGAAAACAGAATGGGATAAGAAAGAACCTTACCGCCACTGCCATGATGCCAAATTTGGGTGCCGCGACACCAAAATCGCTAGGTGGTAGCAGAATCGCTGCCATGTTCTAAAGTGACACCATAATGCTAGTTTTGGGGCCGTGACGTTGAACCTTACTACCCTATTTTTGTCCTTTTTGCTTTATTTCTTCACCACTTTGATTCCTTGCTTCTCATATCTTTCTGGCCATGACTTTTTTGCATAATAATAACATAAAATACACAATAATATTCTTCAAATAATTAAGAGTCAAGTCATGTAATCACTCACATATACTTTTAATGCTATATTTACATTTAACTCACATGCATCTCATATACACTTGAACCATTTATGGTTTAAAATATAATTCCTTGCAAGTGTATGGACATATAGCAGTATAGTGTGTAATGCAAGGGTTGATCCTACAGAGAATGGTCAAACTGACTTAATTAATTTTAGTTATCGAACTATCCTAACCTTGAAAGAATGTATTTATAACTAAACAGACTTGCAATAAAGTTTGGTATAATTTCAGAATTTCACAAACTTAATGGAATGAAAGTAAATCAATGGCTAAATATAGTGCAAAGAGATTAGCAAGATGCAAAAGTCTAGGGATGAAAGAATAAACCCAACTGAGGCATTGAATCCAAGAAAACTCCACAAGAAAACTCCAAGAAAACTCCAAGAATTCAACTACCAAACATCAAAGAGAACTCTCCAAAATGGAAGTGAAAAGTCCCAAAAAACTCCTAACTTTTTTCTTAAACACCCAGCCTCTACCAAATGTGAAAAATTCACAAAATTATTGATCCATCACTGGCATCGGCAGCACCTGTCGGTGGCTGAAGATGATGGTGTCAGTGGCACCGACTGGCTATGTCCTTTGTACTTTGATTATTTGCTCCTTTCATATCTCTTTTCATTTCCATCTATGAGCTTCTTCTTTTCCTTCCATTTTCTCTTCATTTTCACCTTCAAGTTACCTAGAAAATCCAACAAATAAATATAAAATTCATATAAAAGAAACAAGGATTTGCAAATGATTAAGCTTAAACATATGTAATGTAAATGAATGAAATTCACTCATTGAATACCCCCAAACTTATTTATTTGCTCAAAATAGAAACACAAAAACACAAAGGATAACATAGTAACAACACACAACTCATAGAGAACACAATGAACATTGATCTCAGTCATTAATCGAAAACCTCCACAAAATAAGCATAGTTAAGAAGAACTATCAAGATATCACATATGTCTTTCAACTTTTAACCTGAGCCTTTTCCTTTCCACCTTAGATTCCATGTGCATATGAAAAAATTATATCCAATTCAATCTACATCTCTTTACACTTACATTCATTTAAGCAACTGAGTAATACATATTCAATGTAACCCTGAGAACTTGCAAATTAAACTAAAGAGACTACTTTTAGATGAGTATTTGATATTTTTGTGGGCTCTATTACTATCATATTACTCATGTTTTTTTATTATTTTTTAATGTTATCCCCCTATTACTTGGGTTGCGTTACTATCACACCCCAAAACTTGTTTTCTTTCTAAATCATAAAGATGTGTGGGGGGGGGGGGGGGGGGGGGGGGGGGGGGGGGGGGGGGGGGGGGGGGGGGGGGGGGGGGGGGGGGGGGGGG
>JAYJMB010001673.1:0-16310 GCA_036873735.1 Pouteria campechiana
CCTTACTCACACTACTACAGAAAATTAGATTGGAGCAAGGTTCTAAATTTGGGTGCCCACGACAGCACCACCAGTTTCTTACGTTTAATTTCTGCCATTGACATCATAATCAAGCCTTATACTAAATTTTACATGAAACCACAAGCATTCTTTGAAAAATTCAAACCCTAACATGGTCTAGGGTTGCAAAACCATCACAATAACAATAAAAATCTTGAATTAACTAAGGGTAAACACTATCTAGTATGACTCTTAGTTGATTTCCATACAAGATCTTCAATTTCCTCTTTTAGCTGCAAAAAGGGTCTTCTTTAGTGATTTTCCTAGATTTCCTCTATTCCTTTTACCACTCAAATGGATGAATTTCTTACAAGGGATGACCTTAATCCACTCCCATAGCTAGTTTCTCACAAAATTCACAAGAAGAGAAGATGAAACATAAAAGCTATAAGGCTGGGATGTGGGAGCTGGAGGCAGGAATGAAATGGGTTGATTTGGGGGCTGGTGGAACATTTAAGCCAACCCCCCCTTTAGTGCTCCAGCTGTGTGCACTAGCACATGCACATGCATGCACTTTTCAACATATTTTAGCATCTTACTGCAATAAATCATACAATTTGAAAATGTTTCATATGTTTTTAACTCTTGCCCTTATGGTTGCATTCATTTACACATGTAAATCTTTCAAATTTCAATAACTAACATATGTCCTGCACCCTCACCCTATGCATTTTGGCCATCCAGCAGATGGATCTCTATTGGAGCCTATGCGAAACGCTACCATTTCCCTTCTTCTAAAGAATTTCCCTATTCTTTGTCAAAAATTTGTCAAAGTCTACCCAAAATTATGTGGATATAAGTTTGTGCATGCATTAATCATATATAACAATTGAATTTAAACAATTATAACTAAAACCATGAATGATTCAACTAGCCCAACTCACCCACAACCCAGAAATTGCTTAGCTCCATATGGCAATGAATATAATTCCTCTCCATATCATACACAGGTATTGTTATGACATGCCAATACATTTATCTTTTACATAACAGAATACATCTCTAATAATTTATTACAATTTTGAATAAATACAAATTCTAATTTCTACAAAACATAATAAAAACCACAAATTAATTAACATCTTTCATAGCTCCCTTGCTTAACCTCTCCACTAAAAACTTAAATAAGAAGGCATGAGTCTGGGCAACTAAGTAAGTAAGTAGGTCAATAGAATAATCCACAATCCATAGCATATCATGTTTCTTTCAAACCTACATAATCATGGCAAACATTTCGATATACAAACATACAACATTCCCTATATCATTGATTTCAACCACATTCATCATGATCAATTCTATATAATCGCATGGGATGGAACAAGGAAAGAACAAAACAAAGTGGTTGAGAAAAATTGGGCCACCATTTTATAGTAGCTGCCTAATGCCATTGCGTCAATTTGGGCACCATGGCGTCTAAATCGCTGACATCGCCTTGCCCCTCCATTTCAATCCGAAGTTGTGGCGTCCAATCCTAGGTTGTGGCATTCGACTACTGACTCTTTTTTGCGTTTCATTTTGCACGATTTCTTTTCCAAGTTGATTTTGTATTTTTCAAATAATTTTCAACCATGATTTTCTCACAATTTATAACATAAAATGCACTCTAAATTTGCCCCAATTTGTTAGGAATCAAATCTTGTAATTATTTACATTACTTGACCAAATTGACATTTAACCCAAGTGTAATGCACTTCATATGTAATATAATTCACCTTATACAAGTTAATTTATGATGAAATCACATACATTGATTCACAAGTGATAATTTAAGCAAACTTTTTAAAAATTACCTACTTTTTAACACCCCAGGTATTACAGACCTCCCTCCTTACAAAACGTTTTATCCTCAAAACCTTCAATATAGTGAAATTTTCATTATTTCCTTAATTGCAATTCAATTCATATTTTTATCACTATCATCACTTAGTTTAACCTAATTACACATCAATCATATCAAAAAATATACTAATTATCACCAAGTTTCCATAATAATTCATGAAGGGAAAAAATATCAGATTACTCAATCACTTTCATAACAACTTATTTAAAAATCAAAGATCCAATTATTATAAACTCACATAATATCATAATCATTCAAGACAAAGAAACTCATTCCTTTAGTCATGCTCATTCTTACACATCTTTCATAACGTCCAAAAAAAAAAAACAATCACAAAAACAATTTATCACTCATGCGATAAGCAAAACATCCATATGCTATTTCCTTATTAACACAATTACTAAATCAAAATTCTTAATTCAGCTTTACTCCAATACTTTCATGATTTCAAAATCAACCCAATACATGAGAAATCTATAACAATTTTCATGTTAACATTATTTAATCACAATCATTCAATTCACCCGAAATCAAATCCCTCATTAATCAATAGACATGAATATGCCAATTTAGCATTTTTAATTATAACGCACATACCAATTCATTCAGCAATACCAAATATTTTACAACAATCAATCATATCCATAGAATCCATCAAACGATACTCAATGCTCATAGTCAGATGCAAATTTAGCTACTATCATGGTGTTAATACAAATAAAAATTAAATTGTAAGACTATAAGGTCCAATTAACTCTACTCATTTGTGGATCCTTAACATCTCTATCTTTGCATTCATACCAAAATTTTCAATCATCCATTGCCTGGTATCAACCAATACCATGCTCGGGAGGATACAAACCAAGTGGAGCTTAGTCAGAAACCAACTAGACATAAACACAACCAGATGGCATCAATCATCATTAAAGTGGACTCAGCCACTAACCAAAGGGAGTCAACTATCTCACAACTTCAGTGTATTTTGGTCTATCCTTGTAATTTGGCTACAAATGTTGGAATCCATGATCACATGTATTCCACCTTCATTGCAACTTAGAGATTGTAAATTCTCCATCAACACATACTGAATAAGCAAAGGAGTCCCACATCATAGGCTGATCAGGCCTCTTCTCCATTATAGGTGGCATAATCGAACAAAGGCCTTTCATGGGCTAGATCCCAAATAACCAAGTAAACCATCCCGGTAGGTAGTCAAACCCAAATTTACACAATCATATTCTGGTAAGCATCCAAACCTCAAATACCTATCAATCATATTCTAAAAGGCATTCAATTACAAGCATGTACTTCAGCCATGCATCTAAGCTTCAATCAAATAACCAAATATCCAAACCTTAATCAAATATCCAAATGTTCAAACCTCATTCAAATAGTCTAATTCAGGCATCCAAACTCAATTACATATTAGTTGTACTCCAATTAATCTTTAATTTTAGTCCATGAAACATCTAAGCATGCATCAAATTCTCAATTACATAACAATTGTATTTCAACTAGTATTGAAACTCGAGCAGGCATCCCAATCCGAACATACTAATGACCTAAGTGCATGAAACCTTCCCAATCTAAGCATGCATCACAATCTCAATTAACTTGTTAAACTCAAACTCAAATGCATACTAACTCAACCTCCATGTACATCAATTTTCAGCAATGAACATACATCAATGCAAGCAGCTTAGGCTCACAACAAAATTCAATGTCAGTCACATGGGGAAATACACAAATTCATTAATCAATAGTTTAAGTATCAACAAGTCAAGTGAGCCATGACCAAAAGCCAAGTTGTAAATCAAATAACACCTATGAGTGCACGAGTGAAGTAGTATCACCATTTTTATGCGATCAAAGCACTATCGTTCTACCATCTTATCTCATAATACTTGTCATAACATGCATATATACCAATCTCAACTGAATTCTTTTCAATTCTTCAAGCAAAACATATATAAATGGGAAGATCTTTACTTATTCCATACCATCATTTATGACAATCAATCATATTACTACTAAATACCATTCAAAGTGAAACCCAATGTCAATCAATACAATCATGTCACACTTGTCAATTCATTCAAAACACATGCTTATAAGCCAAGTACAGTATACATGCCATCTTGCATAGAAATCAGCCCCTTCCAATTTTTTCATTTCAAATCCACATGACTTATGAAGCAATAGAAATTTAAACAACCAAAAAGGATGCATATAAACAACACCATGCTTCATTGTGCTACTGTGATACCAACAAGTCTATATCATCCCTAAGTCACCATTGGGCTATCATCACACTATCACCTTCCATACATATCAATATCATCTAAGATATATCATAACCATTCATGTGAATCTCATTTATACCAAATTCTAAGTGCCTCTTTTCCCTCACTTATGCCTTCAATATACAACTAACATTCCCCTTAAACTCTAATGTTCTTCCATATTTCTCATGAATTCATAAACTTGTATTGGCATGTTATTTTCTATTACTTCCAATAACCATTGCCATCATGGTCCTGGGCTCATCTCTAAAATTAAAATTATCACGCAGATACATCACTAGGCTCTGATACCATGTGTAATGCCCCACACCCCCACCCTATCCATTTTGGCCATTCTTTAGATTGTTCTCTATTGGGCTTATGCGGAGGCTACCATTTCCCCTATTCTTAAGAATTTCCCTATTCTTCACCAAAAATTTAGCTGAGACTACCTATGCATGAATTAATCATCTATAACAATTATAACTAAAACCATACATGATTCAACTAGCCCAACGAACCCATAATCTAGAACCTACTTAGCTCCATGATGGTAATGAATATAATTCCTCTCCATATCATACACAAGCACTATTCTGACATGCCAATACATTTATCTTTTACATGATAGAATACATCTCTAATAAATTATTATAATTTTGAATAAACACAAATTCTAATTTCTACAAATTATAACAAAAACCACAAAATCAATTGACATCTTCCATAGCTCCTTTGCTTGATCTGTCCACTAAAATTTAAATAAGAAGGCGTGAGTTTGGGCAACTTAGTAAGTAGGTAGGTTAATAGAAAAATAGTAATCCATAATCTATAGCATATAATGTTTCTTTCAAACTTGCATAATCATGACAAACATTTTCATATACAAACATACAACATTCCCTATATCATTTACTTCAACCACATTCATCATGATCAATTCTACATAATCGCATGGGATGTTCTCTACCCTTTTCAATCAACATCAAAACAAACGGATAAATACTATACACTAAACATCAATAGCTCAATGCAAGGGATACCCACTATCCCAAATAAAATAAATAACATCATCCTTAAACAAATATGGGATATCTACTATCCCCAATCAATACACATGTTCGGTCACAAAACATAGGATATTAGCTATACGTATCTCGTAATACATTCACATAAGCAAAAGCCTACTTACTTTATCAATAAATAATCTCTCAAGTTCTTGTACTCCATAATGCCACTAGCTCCATAGCTTCTAGCTGCATAGTTTTTCACTTTCAATTTCTTAAATGAAATAAACTTTACTTACAATCTTTCTATCACATAATTCATTCTCAACACTCCTAGCATAATAATAAACTCTCGTAATGATAAATTACATCTTAAAATGACCAATCCTTCATTTAAGGTTATAAATCCGTCACACATCATTTATTGCTCAATTAGCCCTACATAGGTAGTAACTCTCTTTGTATATGTTTCTCATTAAAACAATTCATCATATAGGTAATGTACATGTCTCAACTATCAATCCTTACAATTATGTATTACAATTCATATTCAATACCATTAATAGTAAATCACTTCATTATGATCTTAGGGTTACTATCAACCCCCTTACACATTGTTTATGGCTCATTGGGGCATTTTGTCAAAAACTTCATATACATGGCTCACATTATAACTTTTCATTAACGCATAATCAAAGAATTTTCTTTCCAATCATTTGCATTCATCATATAACATGACTAATGTGCAATTAACCTTAAAAATAATCCAACTAGTCCTTTTATTCACTATGTTCAAGGCGGTACATAAAAATCCTAATTTAATCATCACCCATAACCAAATTTTACCAATCCAATTTACCCCAAAATATAATAAACACATAGTTAATCATTTCTCCCATGCTTCTCAAAGCAATATCCACATTTTTCCTAAACTTTCATTATTCTCAAAACCCTAGTTAACATAGAAACCCAAATTTGGATGGGGAAAAGTATCTTACTGTGGAATGCAAGTATGGCTTTTATCCATGGACAAGAATCCAAGCCCAAAACTCCAAGTAGCTTTTTCCATTTGCAATTAACTAGATTTGCTTCCATTTTCCACCATTTAATTGTCAGAAACCCATCCCCATATGATAGTTGGGATGCTAATCAACCTAAATCATCATTTTCTCTAAGAAAAGTGCAAGATTTAGGCCTAAATGGGTTAGGGTAGATGGAGGAAGAGAATGAGATGGAACAAGAGAAGAACGAAATGGAGCAGTTGAGAAAAATTGGGCCACCATTTATAGTAGCCGCCCGATACTGCGGCATCTGAGTTGCTGACGCCGCCTTGCCCCTCCATTTCAATCCAATGTCGCAATGTCCAATCCTAGGTCGCGGCATCCGATTGTTGACCCTTGTTTGTTTCTCATTTTCCATGATTTCTTTTCCAAGTTGATTTGCCCTTTTCATATGATTTTCAACCATGATTTTCTCACTATTTATAACATAAAATGCACTCCAAATTTCACCTAATTTGCTAGGAATCGGATCATATAATTATTTGATTTACTTAGCCAAATTCCATTTAACTTATATACACTTTACAAAATAACATTCTTCACTTTGCACAATAACATTTAACCCAAGCTTAATGCACTTCATATGTCATATAATTCACCTTATACAAATTAATTCTAATGAAATCACATACATTGATCCACAAGCGATAATTTAAGCAAAACTTTTAAAAACTATCCACTTTTTAACACCCCAGGTGTTATAGACCTCCCGCCTAACAAAAAGATTCATCCTCAAAACTTTCAATATCATGAAATTTTTATTATTGCCTTAATTGCAATTCAATTCATAACTTGTATCACTATCATCACTTAGTTCGACCTAATTACACATCAATCATATCTAAAAACATACTAATTATTGCCAAGTTTCAATAATAATTCACAAAGGGCAAAAATATCTGATTATTCAGTCACTTTCATGGTGACTTATTTAAATAATCAAAGATCCAATTATTATAAATAGACATAATATTATAATCACTCAAGGCAAAGAAATTCATTCCTTTAGTCATGCTCGTTCTTACACATCTTTCATAATGTCTAAACAAATACAACCCATAGAAACAATTTATCACTCATGCCATTAGCAATAAATCCATATGCTATTTCCTTATTAGCACAATTACTAAATCAACATTCTCAATTCAACTTCACTCCAATACTTTCTTGATTTCAAAATCAGCCCAATACAGGAATAATATATAACAATTTTCATGTTCACATTATCTAATGACAATCGTTCAGTTCACCCATAATCAAATCCCCTGTTAATCAATAGACATGAATATTCCAATTTAGCATTCTTAATTATAGTGCACATACCAATTCATTCAGCAATACCAAATCTTTTACAATAATCAATGATATCCATAGAATCCATCAAATGGTGCCCAATGCTCATAGTCGGATGAAAATGAAGCTACTATCATGGTGTCAATACAACTAAAAATTAAATTGTAAGACTATCAAAGTCCAATTAAATTTGCTCATTTGTGGATCCTTAGCGTTTATATCTCCGCATTCATACCAAAATTTCCAATTATCCATTACCTACTATCAACCAATACTATGCTCGAGAGGATACAAACAAAGTGGAACTAGCCACGAACCAAGTGGACCCTAGCCACTGACCAATTGGACACAGCCACAACCAGATGGCATTAATCATCATCAAAGTGGACTCAACCACTCAACTATCTTACAACTTCGGTGTATTCTGGTCCATCCCTCTAATTCGGCTACAAATATTGTTGAATCCATGATCACATGGTATTCCGCCTTCATTGCAACTCAGAGATCACAACTTCTCCATGCACACATACTAAATAAGCAAAAGAGTCCCACATAATACGCTGATCAAGCCTCTTAGCCATTATAGGTGGCATAATCAAACAAAACCCTTTCATGGGCAGGATCCCAAATAACCAAATAAACCATCTTGGCAAGCAGTTAAACCCAAATTTATACAATCATATTCTAGCAGGCATCCAAACCTCACATACCTATTAAACATATTCCAAGCAGCATCCAAATACACAAGCATGTATTTCGGCCATGCATCTAAGCTTCAATCAAATAACTAAATATCCAAACCTTAATCAAATATTCAAATGTTCAGACCTCATTCAAATAGCCTAACTCAGGTATCCAAACTCAATTACATATTAGTTGTACTCCAACTAATCTTTAATTTTCGTTCATGAAACATCCAAGCATGCATCAAATTCTCAATTACATACGAATTGTATTTCAACTAGTATTCAAACTCGAGCAAGCATCCCAATCCAAACATACTAATGAACTTAGTCCATGAAACCTTCCTAATCTGATCACGCATCACAATACTCAATTAACTTGTTAAACTCAAACTCAAATGCATACTAACTCAACCTTTGTGTATACCAATTTTCAGCAATCAACATACGTCAACCTAAGTAGCTTAGGCTCGCAACAAAATTCAATGTTAGACACATGGGGAAATACAAAAATTCATTAATCAATAATTCAACAGCTTTAGTGAGCCACAATCAAAATCCAAGATGTAAATTAACTAACACCTACCAGTGCATGAGTGAAATAGCATTACCATTTTTATGTGATCAAAGCACTATTGTTCTACCATCTTATCTCATAATACTTGTCATAATGGGCATATTTGGCCAATCTCAACTGAAATCATCTCAATTGTACAAGCAAAACATAATAAATGGGAATATCCTTACTTATTCCATACCGTCATTTATGACAATCAATCACATTACTACTAAATACCATTCAAAATGAAACCCGTTAATCAATACAATTATGTCACACTAGCCAATTCATTCAAAACACATGCTTACAAGCCAAGTATAGCACAAATGCTATCTTACATAAAAATTAGTCACAACCAAAACTTCATCAAGGAACTCTCAAAGTTCCCAGAAATATGGTCATTAATAAAACATCATAATAGGGTCATTTCCTTAGATAAACATCTAAGGATCATATCACATCATGTCATATCGAATAAAATCAATCCAATAACCCATAAAAGTGATAAACATAAAAGTTGTAGAAATTTGTAAAAATCTTTCTAACAAATTAATAATCGCATAATTCTGATGTCGTATGAGAGAGTTATGTCCAAAACGAAGAAACTATTTTGGGTAGGCAGCAGGTTGGGCACTTGAGCGCCTAATTGGGCACCTGAGCATCGAGCCGTGGGCAGGAGATCGGGCGCTTGAGCGTCCACAGCACTAAAAAGTTGGCAACCCAACTTTTTAAGGTGAGTTTTTGAGTTTTTTTTCATCTTTCTTTTTCCCCATGCCCCAAGCTCCAAAACTCATCGTTCTAACCTCAATCTTTCAGTGATTTAGGCTAGAATCCTTGTAGATATGCATGGAAAATCATGGGATTGTGGATTAAAATTCCATTTTCTTGCTATTTGGAGATGGTTTCGTGGATGAGAACCCTGTTGGACGTGATTCATCATGGATTTTTATTTGAAGCGGAAAATGATGGAAGATGGAAGCCATGCTTGGAAAATGAAGGTAAATCCCTTTCTCTCCATTTGATTTCATTTTTCATTTGCTAGGGTTTATACCCAAATTCATTCATTGTATTTTTTGGGAAAATTGATGGATCTAAAGTAGAAATAATGGGAGAAATGATGTATGCATGCTAAAAAAGGGTTTGGACTTGTTAAATTATAGTTCCCCAATTGAAATTTGGGTTTTCATGCTTTTAGGGTTTTATGCATAGTGAAAATTGGGGGAAAATGCATGATTGGATGCAATAAATATGGGGAAAATGATTAATTTATGTTTTATAATGTTTTAAGACTTGTTTGGGATCATTTGGATTGATAAAATTGATTATGTACTATGACCTAGTTTAGGTCAAATTGGGGATTTTGAAGTATAGGCTATGTGAGCCATGAAGTGATTAAATGAAAGGCCTAATTAAGTCATTTTAATGATATTTAAGTATTAACCATGTTAATTACAAGATAAATGTAATAGAAAATGAAGAATTCATGTAATGCCTTGTTGGGAAATGTTAGTTTAACTTATGTTTATCACATTTCTGATGATCATAGCCTAAAATTGGCTATGAAAGAAATGTTACTATAATGTATTGAGTATATGATTACAAATGGTTAAGTAAATGGGATTGTGGCCCTATACAAGATGGTCTGAGAAGGATGAAAAGATAGAGTTGGAGAAAAGTGATTTGGAGCTAAAGGCCTAAGGTAAGTAGGCTCCCCTTGTATGTTTTGAATGAATGGATGGAGATAGAGGATATCCCATTTTTGTTCTGGGCATGTATGTTTTGGATGAGGGATTGTGGATATCCTGTGTTTGTTTAAGAATGATGTTTATCTATTTTGTAAATACATGTGTACTAAGGAATAGTGAATATTCCTTGAGTATGTAGAGAATGGAAGTATGTGATTGTATGAATATAATGGGATACGAATTATCCCTTAAATAGTATGTATACATGAATATAAAGAGGGATAGAGAGCATCCCTTGGATTGAAATAATTGAGGAACTATAAAGTACCTCATGTTATGCTCATCCTTGTGTATGGATGTCTTCTACATGAAAGGGATAGGGAATATCCCAGTTTTGTGATAAAAATATATAAAATCGAGGGGATGGATGATATCCCTAGGTTGTATTGATAGGAATGTGTATGAATAGTATGAGGATTTGAGCCTCATGGTATGTTTGTTTTTGTATTATACATCTCATGATAAGATAGAATTATATTGTAGTTATGATTGTGATTGTATATGCCTGAAGAGCGTAGGGTGTTGTATTGGATTGAGGAGGAGTTGAGCCTCTTGTACATATTTAGATTGTGTTATTTTGATTCATGTCCTAGGTTAGAACATGTGTACTAATCATAATTTATTATTATTATTTATTAATTGTGCCTACTTACTGAGTTGCCCGAACTCATGCCTCCTTTCTTAAATTTTTTAGTTAGTAGGTCAAATAACGGATGTATGAGAGAGAAACTCAAGATGTTTGGATGGTATGATTGTATAATGGGATTGGAATTACCATTTTGTATTGGTGTGTAATTGCAATTCATAATGCAATAATTTAATTATAGTTTAAAGAATTCAAAGGATGTAAAAAGTAAAGTATTGACATGTCTAGTAGATAATGTACAATATGATGATAGTATGATATGTTTCTCCTAGGGTGTAATGCCATCATGGTCTAATATAGATCCTGGGAGGAGCATTTGGAGTTAGGGGTGTTGTATGGATGAATAGAGGAATTATGGAGTATTTTAAATTCTTATTTATGAATTTTAATTGAAAAGTTGTATTATATTGAATGTTTGTACCCTAGGTGGACAGCCTCATTTTAGAGGAGGCTCTGTCTGATTTCTGTAAAAATTTGCTAAATTAGAAAATGCTATCAGAGAAACCCACCTTAGAAGTTAGAAAGTTTTGTGTAAATTATAGTGGATTTACACTGCAAAAGAGAGTAACAGGCCCGGGAAGGTGGGGCGTTACAATTCTCGATTAGGGTCTATGTGGAACACTACCATTTCCCTTCTTCTCAAAAATTTCCCTATTCTTTGCCAAAACGTTAACAAAGTCTACCTTGATTTATATGGATATCATCATATGCATTCATTAATCATATATAACAATTGAATTTAAACAATTATAACTAAACCATAAATGGCACAACTAGCCCAACTTACATGTAACCCAGAACCTGCTTATCTCCATGATGGCATTGAATATAATCCCTCTTCATATCATACACAGGTGCTATTATGACATGCCAATACATTTATCTTTTACATAACAGAATACATCTCTAATAATTTATTACAATTTTAAATAAATATAAATTCCAATTGCTACAAAATATAAGAAAAATCACAATCTCAATTAACATCTTCCATAGCTCCCTTGCTTGACCTATCCACTAAAAATTTAAATAACAAGGCGTGAGTCTGGCAAACTCAGTAAGTAGGCAGGTTAATAGAAAAATAGTAATCCACAATCCATATCATATCACATTTCTTTCAAACCTGCATAATCATGACAAACATTGCGATATAAAAACATACAACATTCCCTATATCATTTATTTCAACCACATTCATCATGATCAATTCTATATAATCGCATGAGATGTTCACTATTCTTTTCAATAGACATCCATACACAAATATAAATACTATACACTAAAAATCAATAGCTCAATCCAAGGGATAAAAATCAATAGCTCAATCCAAGGGATACCCCCTATACCAAATAAAACAAATAACATCATCCTTAAACAAATATGGGATATCTACTATCACCAATCAACACACATGTGCAATCACAAAACATAGGATATTAACTATACTCATCTAGTAATCCTTCACATAAGCAAAAGCCTACTTACTTTATCAACGAATCATCTCTCAAGTTCTTGTACACTATAATAGCACTAGCTCCACAGCTTCTTATTATCCAATTTGCATAATAATTCATTTAGACATATATTGTGCATAGTTTTTCACTTTCAATTTCAAAAGTGAAATAAACTTCACTTACAATCTTTCTATCATGTAATTCATTTTCAACACTCCTAGCATAATAAAAACTTCCTTAATGATAAATTACATTTTAAAATGACCAATCCTTCATTTAAGGTTATAAATCCTTCACACATCATTTACTGCACATTTAGCCCTACATAGGTAATAATTGCTTTTGTATATGTTTCGCATTAAAGCAATTCATCATATAGGTAATGTACATGTCTCAACTATCAATCCTTACAATTGTGTATCACAATTCATATTCAACACCATTAATAGTAAATCACTTCATTATGATCTTAGGGTTACTATCAACCCTCTTACACATGATTTATGGCTCACTGGGGCATTTTGTCTAACACTTCATATACATGGCTTGCATTATAACTTTTCATTAATGCATAATCAGAGAATTTTCTTTCCAATCATTTACCATAAAAATAATCCAACCAGTCCTTTTATTCACTATGTTCAAGGCAGTACATAAAAATCCTAATTTTATCAGTTCCCATAACCAAATTTTACCTATCCAATTTACTCCAAAATACAATAAACAAATTGTTAATCATTTCTCCCATGCTTCTAAAAGCAATATCCACATTTCCCCAAACTTTCATTTTTCCCAAAACCCTAGTTAACATAAAAACCCAAATTCAAATTGGGAAACGTATCTTACCTGAAATCCAAGTATGGTTTTAATCCATGGACAAGAATCCAAGCCCAAAATTCCAAGTAGCTTCTTCCATTTGTAATAAACCAGATTTGCCTCTGTTCTCCACCTTGCAATTGTCAAAAACCCATTCCCATATGATAGTTGCATTGCTAATCTACCTAAATCATCATTTTCTCTAAGAAAATGTGCATCATGTAAGCCTAAATGAGTTAGGGTAGATAGAAGAAGAGAATGTGATGGAATAGGGGAAGAATGGAATGGAGCGACTGAGAAAAATCGAGCCACCATTTTATAGTAGCCGCCCGATGCCACGGCGTCAAGGTTACTTATGCTGCCTTACCTCTCCATTTCAATCTGATGTTGCGACGTCCTATCCTAGGTCGCAGCATAGTTTTTCACTTTTAATTTTCAAAATGAAATAAACTTTACTTATAATCTTACTATCATATAATTCACTCTCAGCACTCCTATCATAATAACAAACATCTGTAATGATAAATTACATCTTAAAATAACCAATCCTTGATTTAAGGTTATAAATCCTTCACACAACATTTATTGCTCATTTAGCCCTATGCAGATAATAATTGTCTTTGTATATGTTTCTCATTAAAACAATTCATCATAAAGGTAATGTACATGGCTTAGCTATCAATCCTTACAATTGTGTATCACAATTCATATTCAACACCATTAACAGTAAATCACTTCATTATGATCTTAGGGTTTCTATCAACCCTCTTACACATGGTTTATGGCTTATTGGGGCATTTTGTCAAACAATTCATATACATGGCTTGCATTTTAACTTTTCATTAATGCATAATCAAGGAACTTCCTTTCCAATAATTTACTTTTATCGTATAACATGATTAATATGCAATTAACCTTAAAAATAATCCAACTAGTTATTTTATTCACTATGCTCAAGGCAGTGCATAAAAATCCTAATAGATCATTATCCATAACCAAAATTTACATACCCAATTTACTCCAAATAAGCCCCAAAATACAATAATCATGCAATTAAGCATTTGTCCGATGATTCTCAAAGTAATATCATCATTTTCCCCAAAATTCTATTATTCCTAAAACCCTAGTTAACATAGAAGCCCAACTTCGAATGGGGAAATGTTTCTTACCATAAAATCCAAGTATGGCTTTCATCCATGGATAAGAATCCAGGCCCAAAACTCTAAGTAGCTTCTTCCATTTTCAATAAACTAGATTTGCTTCCGTTTTTCACTGTTCAAATGTCAAAAACCATCGCCATATAAAAGTTGGGATGCTAATCTACCTAAATCATCATTTTCTCTAAGAAAATGGGCAAGATTTAGGCCTAAACGAGTTAGAGTGGATGTAGGAAGAGAACGAGACAAAAGGGGGAAGAATGGAATGGAGTGATTGAGAAAAATTGGACCATCATTTTATAGCAGTATCCTGATGCCGCGACATCCATTTTGGCGCCAGTCGCTAACGCTACCTTGCCCTCAATTTCAATTTAGCGCCACAACATCCAATCCCAAGTCGTAGTGTCTGACTACTGACCCCTATTTACTTCTCATTTTGCATGATTTCTTTTCCAAGTTGATTTTCCCTTTTTCATATGATTTTCAACCATGATTTTCTCATTATTTATAACATAAAATGCACTCTAAATTTGCACCAATTTGCTGGTAATTGAATCATATAATAAATTGCATTACTTGGCCAAATTCCATTTAACTTATATACACTTTACATAATAACATTATCCACTTTGCAAAATAACATTTAACCCAAGTGTAGTGCACTTCATATGTCATATAATTCACCTTATATAATTTAATTTCTGATGAAATCACATCCATTGATCCACAAGTGATAATTTGTGATATCCCACATCGCCTGGGTGAGGGAGGGAGTCCTGGGCTCAATATGTGAGGCTCGGTTGCAAAAGTAGCACCCATTTTGGGTAGGTGTAGAATGGGCCCAGAAGTGCTAGTGAGTTTCCTGTTAAGGATGCATTGTGCACTGGAAGGGACAAAACCATGAGTCCAGTGAGGTTCCTCATAAGGATGCACTGGGCAAAGCAAACAATATGTGCTGGAGCGCCGAGTCGTTATTGTTGGTATTAGAGCCGACTCCCAACAGTCTGTGGGGGTGTGTACCATGAGGACATGGTAGCCCTGAGGAGGGGTGGATGTGATATCCCACATTGCTTGGGTGAGGGAGGGAGTCCTGGGCTAAATATGTGAGGCTCGGTTGCAAAGGTAGCACCCATTTTGGGCGGGTGCAGAATGGGCCCGAAAGTGCTAGTAAGGTTCTTGTTAAGGATGTACTGTATGCCAGAAGGGAAAAAACCGTGAGTCTGGTGAGGTTCCTCGTAAGGATGCACTAGGCAAAGCCGACAATATGTGCTAGAGCACCGGGTTGTTACATAATTTAAGCAAACTTTTCAAAAAATTTTGACTTTTTACTACCCCAGGTGTTATAGTAAGTCCCCAAAGGTAATTATTTCAAAAACTTTCATACCCCAAAATTCAAGGGCCTCACACCTATATCTTCAAATTCTGCTAGAAGAGAATTTGTCTCAACTTAATATTCCATCAGATAGTCTTAGTTTAAGTAACTAGATTTAATTATATTAGTTTGATTAATTCTCTTTGGGATTGACCTTTGTTCTTCCATGCTATACTATTGTAGACTTGTGCACTTGCGAGTAATTAGAATGAGTAACCAAATTTAAAACCTATACTCCAATTGAATTACCTTTAGTAGAGTGAGTAACGGTCAATCCCATGGAGAGTATTTACCCTAGTTTTATGAGAGATGTGAACAAGAATATGTGTGTG
>JAYJMB010001674.1:0-16304 GCA_036873735.1 Pouteria campechiana
GCAGGTGTCATCAATCGGTCGGACAGCTGCTCGGCTACAGCTAGATGGCTCCTTTCGATTTTCCATGGCCCAACAATTATCCAACTCCATTCCCTTCAGATTATCCAACTTCATTCACCTGTAAAACACATGTTAGAATTTTCTCATGATTTTGACTTTGTGATTTTCTCTTAATCACGCACTAAGATTTCATTCTCTCTAGCACACTCATTTTCTTCAACAAATCTCTCATTAATATAGATTTTTAACTGCTGGGAGATAATCTCTCAAAGGATATTGACGAAAATGTCAAACAACTTCAAAACTGGATCTTTGTAGTTGCCAGCAACAGTCTCAAAAGCGTTGACGTTTTCCTTCATAAAGAAATCCATTGAAGTTTAACTTTGTCGGATTCCTTCCTGACTACAAATCCACCGAGGTTTTGACCAAGTTCAAACCTCGCCTGATTTGCACTCGTCAAGGTTCAACTTCGCAAGATGTGTTGCTGACTTTAAATCCGTCGAGTTTTTTTACTATAAAATGTTGACGGATTTCTCTATCTGACGTCTTCTTTCCTTAACCTGTTTCCAAAACTTTTTTACATTCATTCCATCATATTTAATCAAGTTGTTTATATGCATTTCATTTCATTCAAATGTGTAGCATCATTAAACCACATAGTTAAACTTATTCCATTCATGTTTATTCATCATCAAAATAGGAAACAGGAGTCAAATAATTCTCTTCGTTTTTTATGATAACAAAACCAACTATAGATGAACTTAAAATAACATTCTCCCCCTGTCAATATGTTTATTTCTTCCCCTCTTTGTCATGAGCAAAAACATGGAAATGCATAAATGAAGAGCATGCACAAGAATTATATAAATAAGATGCAAAATAATATAAATATAAAGTCATAAGTTAGTGATTACCAATTGCTATTCAAAGAGTCAAATTAGTGAACTTAAACTAGCAATAAAGACAAGACAGTTAAAGTATCTTCAAGCCCTGAAAAACTAGAGAATTAGTTTTTGAAAATGGGTTTATGTCTTCAAGGCAAGATCATTTAGAAGGAGATGGATTTTTCTTTGTAGTGGAGTTAGATTGATTAGCAGAGGAATAGGCATGGATTTGCTCCCTTATGTATGCCTGCAAGTCACCTTTAAAAGATCCCAGACTAGCTGCAAGTAAAGCCTGCAAGGTGGAACCATCAAGCAAAGGAGAAGTCGAGGTGGTTGTGACATGGGGTGCAAAAAAAGGTGTAGGTATAGTAGGAGTTGGGGCAGAAATGGTGGTGGCTGGAGTGTGTTGAGTGTCTGAGACAGTTGCTGCTAAATCATCTCCAGCCTGAGGATCCTTTCCATTCTTTCCTTGGGAACCCTTGCTCATCTCCTAGAACATCTTGGAAAAATTCTTCTTCACCCTCATATGCACCTCCAACTTCTGCGTCATGAGCATCTCTTGGTATTTCATCTTCTTGCATTGGATATTTGGAATCTCCTCTTCATTGTCTCTAGGCACTACTGAAATCAATTTCCACTTGCCATCCTCATACTTGATATACCTCATCCTTCTGAGAGTTCCAATATTTATCTCATTGTAACTTGAAGAACAAGTTGGAACATCATCAGATAGATCAATTTTATTATGTTGAAATAATCTAGTCGGGTACATAGCATAAGAAAGGTGTCCATTTGCTCCGTCTTTTTTATTGAACATATATTGCAGCATTACATGCACTAAATCATACTCAAGATTAGACACAATGCAGTAAATCAACAAACATTTGTGGACACTTAATGCATCATGTCATCTATTTTTAGGGAACAAACAATGTATCACTATATGGTGAACCAATTTGAGCTCCACAGAAGAAAATTCTTTATTAGTGAATTCACCTTTTCGATTTAAGAGAGATTCTTTCCCAGTCAAACATTCAACAACTTCTTTTCCAACATATGTTTTATCAGCAGAAATATATGGCAATTTCATGATAAATGCAAACTCTTCAGTTATAAAGCTAATTTCTTTGCCTCTGAGATAAGTAGAATAAATATAGATTTCATCATCTCCTTCTTCTTGGAGATAAAAATAAAACAGCTTCACATATTCATCATGTATCATCAATTTCTTTTCCAAAAATTCAAAAATGCCAAATATCCTTAACCAATTAACAAATTGAAACCCTTCATCTTCAAAGAACTCGTAATTCAAGAACTTACCTTTTGTGTAGTTCTTGCGTTCAAATTTCTGGTAGAACTCAGTTTTGCCCTTCTTTGATCTAAAATTATTCAATGATGAGTTTGCTGAGACTTATTTCTTGGGTAAAGAAGTGGGTTTCTTTTGTAATGGAGTTGGGCTTGTTTCTTGTGTAAAGAAGTGAGTTTCTTTCATAATTGAGTTGGGACTCTTTTTCTGGGAGTGTATTTTCTTTTTATTGGAATGGATGATTTTGGAGTGTATTTTCAGATTATCCAACTTCATTCACCTGCAAAACAAAGGTTAGAATTTTTTCACGATCTTGACTTTTTTATTTTCTCTCTAAGATCTAATTCTCTCTAGCACGCTCATTTTTCTTCAATAAATCTCCCATTAATATAGTTGTTTAACTACCGGGAGATAATCCCTTAAAGGATATTGAAGAAAATGTCAAACAGCTTCAAAACCGAATCTTTGTAACTGCCATCAACGGTCTCAAAACTGTCGACATTTTACTCAAAAACCGTCGATGTTTTCCTTCATAAAGAAATCCATTGAAGTTTAACTTCGTTGGATTCCTTCCTGATTACAAATCCGTCGAGGTTTTGACTAATTTCAAACTTCACCTAATTTGCATCCGTTGATCAACAACTTCGCTGGATGTGTTGCTGATTTCAAATCCGTCGAGGTGTCTCACCATAAAACGTCGACGGATTTCTCCATTTGACGTCTTATTTTCTTAATCTATTTCTAAAACTTGTTTACATTCATTTCATCATATTCAATCAAGCTATTTACATGCATTTCATTTCATTCAAATGTGTAGCATCATTAAATCACATAGTAAAACTTATTTCATCAATGTTTGTTCATTGTCAAAACAGGAAACAGGAGTCAATAGAATGAGATTTGTCTGATTGGATTTTGAATCTTTGAATTCTGTGGAGTTCCCTGCCCCTCTAGTTATGGATATTTTTTTATGGTCATCATGGGTGACTATTCTATTGCCACTCCAGTGTTAGGAAAAAGCAGATGTTCGCAGAATTATAGCTTAATAATAGAAGTGGTGGCTATTCTTTATTGTTTTTCAATTGCATGTCACCTTTTTTATTTAGATAAGATCGAAAATGTTCTGATAGAGTTTATCTTTTCCGAGCCATGCTTATCATGCATGGATATCACGTCCTGCCTTGTATTTTTGTTTTATCTCATTCCGTTATCGAAGGGCCCTTATTGTTGAATCTACCAGATGGAAGCTGTAGCAAAGCTGATTAATGGAAAAGAGATTGATTTGGAGGAGCTAGAACGAAGAGCAAACGGAGCGCAGATACAGAAGGTCCAATTTGATTATAAGTTCAATTATCACACTTCCACTTTTGTTCTCTTTCTTTTTCTTTTCAAATATATTGATAATGTTTCTTTGTTGCTGTTGTTGTTTACCCATTTAGCATTACAAAATATCAGGCTTGGAATTATCAATATCCTCGTTGGCGGATTCCATCACATGCCGGATTGCTGCTCGGGATGCCTTGTAGGAAATTAAAGAATCTTCTAGAACAATTTTTGTATCTCGGGGTTGTTCTAAGTTGCAAGCATCAGGCTCTTTGTCAACACCTTTAATTAAGCTTTCTTTTTCTTTTCTTTTTTTCTTTTCAAGAAAATGTAACTTTATACAGCTTAAGCTGTTGAAATGTATTGAACTGCTCCACATACTTCACTGCTACTTGTTTGGGAAATGAATGGTGAATAGCAATTGTATGATTAAAATGGCCATGACCTCCAAGACAAATCCATCCTCCCTGCCTGAAGACAAATATGATCTACCCAAGCCTGGCCGAGTTGAGGACAATCCTTAATCCACGCTTCTACAAATTGGGTTGAATTCAGGCGAGGCTTAGGTTGACAATTCAGGTTGGCATTTCTCTTACTTAACTCTTAATCTAGTTAACATATTAATTTAATATAGTAAATATGCTTATAAAAGATATGTTTTAGTATATTAATGTTAAAAATAAATGTGCAAGGGTCGGCATGTTGGGTTGGTTCTGCTACTACTGTTCAAAAGAAAATAGTTGATGTAAGATTAAGTTTTGAACTTGTACCCTTATTTTAAACAAAATGAGATGAATTAAGCACTAACCAACATTTATTAAATTATTAAACATGGGCATGGTCAGTTGGTTTGCAAGAGATTCTGGTCGGATTAATTTGAATTGACCCAATCCAAATTACACTCATATTAGTAATTATAGTTGACCGGGTCCTATAGCATGAAATTGTCTGCTTTGGTGTTAATACGACATCCTACGGTTTTAAAATATGTTACACTATCCTGAGCTCCCACACTTATGCCCTGGCAATCTTCTCGTTGCCTTACCCTGCCCTCTTTGCTCTCACAGCTTAGTTGCCGCTAACATATAAACGTGTGGTCTTCCCCCTCACTCAAGCAACATCTATTGGGCTTCAGTGTCCTTATTGGACACAATCTCATTCCTAGACTGTTGGGAGCTACAATGTGATATTGTCCATTGGTTACATAGTTTAAAAATGTGTCACACCATATTATTCTGAACTTGCACACTTAAACTACTAAAAACACTCCTCTTTTAGATAGGAGATTAGTTAATCTTTATGCCCCCGAATACAAAGCCTATTAGGTCTACAACAGTCCTCTCACTACCTCTTCAGTGGCACCCCACCCTCTTTGCTCAGCGGGTATCAAAGCAATGATAAGACCAAGTCATTAGAAAGTGAATGAAATCATTTGAAAGCATAAGCCTTCTTTGTTAACTTGATGAAGAATTAAAGAGGAGTATGATGGAAGTATTGTGTAGGCAAGGCACTCCAACGACCCCTTGATGGCTACTTCGGATTTGGGATGTAAACTAGGTTGAGTTGAACCTTTAAAAATCTCCATTCATTTTTAACTTTAATTTTATTTTCAAAATTTATTTTCAATCCTAACTTTAACTTTATTTTTAAATATGCTTTAGGTAAATATAAAACCATTAAAATTTATTTTTAGTACTAAAATGGAAAAAAAAAGAAAAAAAGAAGAGAAGCATGGATAACAGGTGAGCATGCGGAGGCTGGGGTGGTTTGGCTAACGCACCAATATTTGAAATCTGGTCTGGTTGCCGGATCTCTCAATCCAAATTAATTCGACCGCGTTGAATCCCATTTTTCCCCATCTTCTAAGCCAAACCCACCCACACCCCTAATTTAGCTCGAAATCTTTGGACTGGGTTACTCTCCATCCAGTCGATTTTTATCGATGCGACAGCTGGCTGGGCACAACGTGTTTCATACGCTTCGTGGAATATTTAGAACCTTCTCTGCACTTGATGCGCGCCAACGTGTTTCTGGCTACATCTCGTCAAAGGATCCGAGGAAACCGGACAGTAATTGAGTTCTTCACCGCTGTAAAAAAATTGGATGGACCTAACCTTTTCGATGCTCTTTTCGGTTGAATCATATCGTACGTCCAACCCTGTCGACTTGTGCTGCGTCCTTCTTTTTACATGCGTCAAATAAAGAACGTGACGCTAATGATTTCTTTCACCTGCTTCGCGAATACACATCTCAATCTCTACTCGCGCGAATACCGTCGTAATATTTTGACTGTGGAAGAAAAAAGTATTACCGCCACTGTGGAATGAAAACGCAGCAAGAAAGACTGTAGATGTTTTCCGATTCATTTCCCATCTCTTTCAGTTTTTCTTCTAAGGAGTTCTTCTCTCCTCTCTGAGAGATTTCTGCCTCCGCTCCGTCAACGGCTCGGTCTATCTCATCTACGCTTCAGCTAGAGGTAAGAATCATCTGAGCCTGTGCGCCGCCTCTTCCATCCCTGAAACCTTACCACATACAAACTATAAAAAGAACGTGTTTGCAGATCGGTTCCTCATATCCCCACCGTCGTTTGCGGATCCTTGTCCGATCGACGCCGCTGGAGAGGTAACAAAATTTGATCTTGATTTGTATTTCTCTGTCGAGAAAGGCAATTAGGAGAGAGAGATTTCGGTTTTTAGTGTTTGTTCATTTGGGGCTGGGGCAGGTAATCTAGGGTTAGGATTTGATGCCGTGGCGGGCGTCGCGGATTGGGATGATGAAGGTTTTGATCGGGTTTTTTCATTTCCGATACTGGCAGCAGCTTTGAGAGCGGATTCGTTTACTGAATCTTGATCTGTCTCACATCCGCCAATAATCTTCATACTTCTCCTCGTATGCTGCCCCTCGAATCATCGTCTTCTGATGTTTTATCTCATGTTACTGAATAGAGTTGTATTCTTGGAAGAAAGCACTGTTATGTCGCTGAGGCTGGCAGAACAGACTCCTCGCTCCTTCTCATATTGCTTTGGCCTTAAAGCCACTGCTTCTGCCAGTATTATTCAATCTATTTTAGTTACAATTAGAAATTCCGGCGTGCAAGCTGCACAATCTAGCTTTCTGTTCATCTTTTTGTTGTCGGAGTTGTTTCTGTTCGTCATCCCCCTTTTTTACTCCTTTTCATTTAGAAGCAATCGAACTTTTCATCCGTCTATATTTCCTTATCAAGTTGTCTAGCTATCGTGAGGCAATTACATGGTACAAAATTTTTTGAGTTGTAAAATGATTTGTTCTAGTTTTTTAGTTTGTTGACTTGTCTGTGTTTGTTTTGTATAGACTTGCAGATATCTTCTTAGGTTTCATTTTAGTGTACTGCTTGAGGAATGGAGAAAAAGAGGGAAACTGATGGAAATCCTCCTGCAGATGCCATCTCATCAGATGGTTCATTGTCGTCTCAAGTAGCTGTTAAAATCAATACAGAAACTCATGCCCCCCTGATTGCCGAAAATTTGAAGGCTAACGTGCACAGCTCTGTAGTTAAAGATTCCAAAATAGCAGCTGCTGAAAGTCTTTGTGATGGTCAAGAAACCAAGAACAACACTCATTCAGGGAATGAGGAGTTGGATACTGCGGCTGGGGCATCAGAAGCACTGAATTCTCCACCTCATCCTTTGGAAGCTCCTGAGGTAGATTCAAGAAATATTCCACAACTAACTGAGGTTGGTGGCTCTGTTAAAAGCAATGCTCAGGTGGATGTTATGGTATCTTCAAATGCCTCCAATGAAGTAAAAATCGGTGAAGATGATTCCCACATTATGTCATCCAGTGAGCCTCATCAATCCCAAGCAAACACTGCAGACGGATCACAGGATGCATTGCTTGCCCCAACACCTTCCTCAGATGCTCCAAAAGCACAGCCAAGTGTTATTCCACAACTACCTGGGAATAGTGATTCTGCTAATGCTGATGATGCTGAGGTTGATGTTCTTGTACCTGCAAATGCCTCTAGTGAAGCAAGAGTTGGTGGAGATGATCCCCATGTTCTACCATCCAGTGAGCCTCATCAACCCCATGTGGTGGTTGCAAGTGTACCAAATAAAATGCCGCAAACCAGTGATCATCAACATGGGAAAATGCCTAACGTCAGTGATCATTCTGATGGAGTAAAACAGGGAAAACCTAGTGATCAATCAGAAGATGTAAAGCAGGTTGATGTAAATAGAGGTTTTGTTGATACTGCTGCACCTTTTGAATCTGTTAAAGAAGCTGTCACCAAATTTGGAGGAATAGTCGATTGGAAAGCCCATAAGATCCGCTCTATGGAGGTATTTTTCATTCATTCATTTGTGGCCTTTACACGGATAGCAATTTATTATGTTCATAGTGGTTGTGTATCACAAGTTGATTTTTTTAAGGCCATAGCAGATCTCAAATCATAATTTTTCCATAAAATGGATAAACAAATGAGGCATCCCTTTTTTCTTCAAAGAAAGACTGTAAGAACATAAGGTGCATTTTGCCTAGTCCTGTCTTTCTTTTTATCTTTTCTTTTCCCTTGAAAGGTAAGTTTCCATTCTTCCACCCCTCATCCCCTGCAAAAGGTAAGTTTCCGACTTGAGTTTGAAACCCAGGACCAACACACATTTCATATCTACCACTAGACTATACCAGCTGGGAAGATTCTTTCTTTTCACTTCTTCTTAACAAAAATATAGAAACAAGATGCGAGGTTCTCATTTATTACAATTTGTCTTTTAGTTGCTTTGATTGATTTGGCCTGGTGAAGCATGTTTACATGTCATTGTTTGCATGTAAACTACATTTTCATTTTGTTGCTACTCTTTTAGGCAGGATTATCCAATTTATAGATTAATGCATAAATGTCGATAACTCCAATTTTGTTATCAAGAAATGCTTCTTATAGTTTATGCTCAAACTTTCACTCCATTTGTGATTAGATAACAAAAGCCAATCTGTTGCTATGGGAAAATTATCATTCTTGCCTTTCACAGTTGCTTGTGGATGTATAGGGCCCACATGCAATACAGAATATCTCACATCTTCTGCTGACTAATATTCATTTGCCGTAATCACCCTGCATGGGTTTCTTTTTTAGTTGCTGAAATTTAGGGTTCACATGAGAGATGAGGTGCCCCGCGCCAATCCTTAATTCACTCCCTAGATCCATAGATCTTGCAGTCTGAAACTTTTTTGTAATGGTTTTACCCATTGAATTCAAGCAAGGTGGAAGAACATGACATTGTGCTTCTAAAATTTCATGTGACCGTGGAGTGCCAATTAGATTAAAAGGAAAATTTTATAAGGTAGCTATAAGATCAGCTGTGCCTTATGGGATAGATTTTTTAGGCAGTTAAAGAACAACATATGCATAAAATAAATGTAGCTGAAATGAGAATGTTGAGATGAATGAGTGGTAAAACAAAAAAAGATAAAATTAAAGATGAAATAATTCGAGAAAACCTAAAGGTGGAATCAATAGGTAATAAAATGAGAGAAAGTAGACTTAGATGGTTTGTTCATGCCAAACAAAGGCCAAAAAGGGCACCGGTTAGAACGAACGAATTTATCACCATAGAAGGCTATAAGAGAACTAAAGGAAGGCCGAAAAAACTTGGTTAAAAGTTATTAAAAAAGACATGACAATGCTTAGACCTAATGACAATATAATTCAAGATCAAAAAGAATGGAGTAACAGAATCCATCTAGCTGATGCCACGTAAGTGGGAAGCAGCTTATTGATGATGATGATTAGGCTTTTCTACATGCCCAAATTTGGTTTCATTGTCTGTATTTGATTATTAGTTGCGGTGTTCTGAATTCATTTATTTGAATAACCATAGAGACGCAAACATGTGGAGCTTGAACTTGAGAAGGCACGTGAAGAAATTCCAGAGTATAAGAAGAAGTCGGAGGCTGCTGAAGAAGCCAAGTCCCAAGTACTGAAGGATCTAGATAACACAAAGAGACTTATAGAGCAGCTGAAGCTGAATCTGGAGCGAGCACAAACTGAAGAGGAGCAAGCAAAGCAGGACTCTGAGCTTGTGCGCCTCAGGGTTGAAGAGATGGAGCAAGGAATTGCTGATGATGCAAGTGTTGCAGCCAAGGCACAGGTGGAGGTTGCCAAAGCCAGGCATGCAGCTGCAATTGCTGAGCTGAAATCTGTGAAAGATGAATTAGAAATGTTGAGAAAGGAGTATACTTATTTAGTTAATGACAAGGACATTGCAGTGAAGCAAGCTGAGGAGGCAGTTTCTGCAGCCAAGGAAGTTGAGAAGGTGGTTGAGGAACTAACTCTAGAGCTGATTTCCGCAAAGGAATCCTTGGAATCTGCCCATGCAGCACACTTGGAAGCAGAAGAGCACAGGATTGGTGCAGCCATGGCCAGGGAGCAAGATTCTCTAAACTGGGAGAAGGAACTAAAGGAAGCTGAAGAAGAGCTACAGAAGCTGAGTGAGCAGCATTTATCAGCAAAGGAGTTGCAGTTGAAACTAGATGACGCATCAAAATTGCTATTCAGTTTGAAAAGTGAATTGGCAGCATATATGGAAGCTAAATTGAATGAAGAGATTGATAACATTGAAAAAGAAGATGAACTGCATGAAAAGATGAGGAAAAAGCAAATGGAAATACATGCAGCAGTTGCTTCAGCCCACAAGGAGCTTGAAGAGGTGAAACTGAACATTGAGAAAGCAAAGGATGATGTACGTTGCTTGCATGTTGCAGCTGTATCACTCCAGTCAGAACTTCAGCAAGAAAAGACAGCATTAGCTACTATGAGACAGAGAGAAGGAATGGCATCCATAGCAGTTGTATCTCTTGAAGCTGAGTTGAACAGAATGAAAGTAGAGATAGCAGAGGTTTTGATGAAGGAGAAAGAAGCCAAGGAGAAGATGGCAGAGCTTCCTAGGGCATTGCAACAAGCAGCTCAGGAAGCTGATGAAGCTAAATTGGCAGCTAAAGCAGCAAGTGAAGAGCTGCGGAAGGCGAACGAAGAGGCAGAGCAGGCCAAGGCTGGTGCAAGTACCATGGAGAGTAGATTGCATGCTGCCTTGAAAGAGATAGAGGCAGCTAGGGCATCGGAGAGTTTGGCACTTGCTGCAATCAAGGCATTGCAAGAGAGTGAAGCTGCAGGCTTGGGAGCTGAGGATGCAAAAAATGGAGTAACACTCTCTTTGGAGGAATATTACGAGCTTAGCAAGAAGACCCATGAGGCTGAGGAGCAGGCTAACCTGCGGGTGGCATCTGCAATATCCCAGATAGAACTGGCAAAGGAGTCTGAGCTGAGAAGCTTGGAGAAGCTGGAGGAAGCAAATAGGGAGATGGCTATCAAAAAAGATGCACTCATGATGGCCATGGAGAAAGCAGAGAGGGCCAAAGAAGGCAAACTGGGGGTGGAACAGGAACTGAGAAAGTGGAGAGCTGAGCATGAGCGACGGCGGAAAGCAGGTGATGCTGCTCCACAAGTCCCAAACCCCAGTAAAAGCCCCCTAAGGAGCTTTGAAGAGGGTAAAGAACTGAAAAGCTTCGAGAAGGAACCAACTGCTGCAGATTTGCCTCCCCGCATCATAGCAAGCCCAAAGGTGTACATATCAGCAAATAACAGGGACAATATTGCTACAGAATACAAGGCGAAGAAGAAATCATTATTTCCACGCATTGTCATGTTCTTGGCCCGAAAGAAGACACAGTCAGCAAATTGAGCTCCTGTTTGTATGTAATCCTGTATTGTTGTGTTCTTATCTGCTTTTATTCTTTCTTTGCTAGCGGGTTGCCTTGAGTCAGAAGAAATCTGTGACATTGATTTTCTCAGGAAACCCAATGTTCCGGTCCAAAATTCTGTACTGTATAGGTTGTGTGAATTCCATGTATGATAAGTAAGCAAATTGGGCTGTTGAGAAAAAAAGGTGATAACAATAATTGTATTGTATAGTTTTGGTGGAACTGATTTGGATGATGAATATACCAGTTTGAAGTTTTATCCACGTTCACAATAACCATCTTTGGATTTCTGGAACAGGATTTATGGGAAATCATTGGCTCGGATCAGGTGCACGTCATTCTGTTTTGTAATGCCTAACATGTCAAATGAAAATCCTATTGAGATGAGGCTTTTCATCTGGCCGCACATGTTCATGATTAAACAAGTGATGCCCCCATTATTTGGCATGCGATGGGCATGATTCCATCTGGCCTGTGGTTTACAAAAAACCGAAGTTTGCTACTGAGCAAATAAACAACTGACGTACCAATCACCAATCAGTGCTCTGAATAGCATTTGTTTATTTCTTCTGATGGGGACTTGAGCATGAACGTGAGGTCATGCAAACCATTTGAAAATGAAGGATATTGTATTTTAAACTGGTGCTAGTTTCTTCCTTCGGCACATGCATGCCAGTTTGATTTTGGATTTATTGAAGACCAATTTTGGAGAATAGCTTCTGGGCCCAATTAAAATGCTTCCTGACATCATCTCATTCCTGCACAGATAAGCGACGACTTGGGTTTTCCTGGAAGTCTGTCACCCTCTTGTGTTGCCCACTGTACCTCAAGTGGTCTGGTTGTGCTGGGGATTAAACCACCAAGCTCACTCCCAACTCTAAACTCATCACAGCCAAACCGAGCCCAATGCAGCCCTAATGCAAGGACTTCAACCCAAGTTTGACTGATCAGGTGGGTGATGGTTATCCTTCAACGCATGACAATGCAAATCAAGGCATAATAAAACTCAGAATTAAGAAAACTACATGGACTACATGGCTTAGGCTTCCTGTTGTAATCGTTCCGTGATTTCCTTGGAAAAATGCTTAGCATCTGGACTTCAATTTTCTACCAGATATCAGCGTCCTCCTAGAAATGTTGGGCATCTGAGAACCACGCCCGTGTTCTTGCTGCTCACTCCCATGCCAATCCCTGATGAGGTGAGAATAACAGTTTTTTTCTGACACTCTTGAAATATGCCTCTCTGAGCATGGCTTGCCTCTTCCAAAACCTCTTCCTTTGATTAATAAAAAAAGGAGTTTTCTAAATATATTCGGTTATTATTGGTTTTCCTGGTACCATCTATTTTCTTATTTTTTGTGGGTTGTATAATGCTACAGTTTAAGCTACTACAATAGACAACTGCATTTTGATAATCTATTGTTTTCTGCAGCGTAGCAGTAATAAGACTCCTCACCCACTGCATCTTTCTACGAGCAAAATGCAATGCACGGGTTGTATAGGTGTATTCTTCCGAAAACCATTTGCGGGATACTCTGCGGTAGGTCACGCGGATATTCGTCAAGACGAGGATGGATGCGCGCTTTGGATTGTGTGATGCTCGGTTCGTATCATCGATGCCGCTCTCGGCGCACCCTGAAAAATCGCCTTGTCTTATCTTTGTCTACGTTTTTAATTATTACTCTTCGTACTTTCATTAAAAAATATATCTTTATTTACTTCACGGTCAACAACGTACCCAATTATACTGATGTTTTAAATGAAATTTTCCTTTATATTCCGTATTTTTTCCCGCTATCTGTATACACCTTTTAAAAATAATTAATTAATGGCCACATGCGATGTATTGAAATCATTGCCAATGATGAAGAGCATGCTTGATTGCACGCCATAATAAGAATATTATAATACTAAAATTAGTTTAATATTTTTATTAAACTATTTGTTTATTTCAACCACCAAACTGTTTTAAAATCATTTTACTGTAATAAATGCGAATCCTCTCTTTTGCACGGATGATGGACTCGACAAATGTGTGACAGAGGCTGTCCATTTAGCTACGAATTTTGAGAAATATTATAAGAGCGGAGGAAGCGAAGGATGTGACCATTACCTGACATGTATTTTATCATGCTGTTTTCTCCGATGGAGGAAAATATGCACAAGACGTGTAAAAGTATTCTTAGCAAGAGAGACTTCTTGATACATATGGAAAGAGTTCACTATTTTCAACGAAAATCGATTTACAATAATGATGAGGTTTTTACAAAAGATTGGGTAAAGGAGACAAGGGTATCTTCGTCTTCGCAGAAGAGAGGAAGCACCAGTTGAACCTTCAAGAGGGACTCCCGGGGTTTTGCTTTCATTGAAGAAAGGATAACATAATATAGATAGGCCTTAATCAGACCAATAATATTCTATGGTATCAGAACCATGTTAATCTGTGTATTGTGTATATAAGAAAGAAGATAAATAGTAATATCTGAGACATGTATATACTTAACAGGTAGTTTCTACTGAGGTATTGAGGCACTGGTTTTTGACCAAAAGTACCGATTAGTGCCGCTTAGCCGAGGAAGGCGCTTAGGCCAGAATGTAGGGAAAGGTGGTTTGAATTTTATCCCTCAATGTGAAAAATTTCCTCAGTAAAAACGATAATTATTCCTATTTATGCATACATTACTTGGATCTTATTATTTAAACTCTTCATTATATCTCACAAATTATCTTTTATTTGTTGATTGCTACATTTATCTGTTTTCTATTGCAATAACCTGATAATACCATTCATGCAATACGAATTGAAGTATATCTAGAAAGATTAAGTCATTGGATATAAAACTTATTTCATCATTATGTTACGAAGTACATACAACAATGCATCAATATCATCATCATCTTCTTCAACCATCAATAGTAAAACCCTAAATCTTGCCAATCTTACAAATGATCTTGAAGACTGGAAAATCCCAAGAATATCACATGATCAAATTTGGAAGAAAAAAGGAACTTTCCAATTTAAGAGAAATTACATAATCAAAACCGAAGAAAAAACAATCTCTCTTTCTTCACTTCAATTATCAATGACGTTGATATCCAAGTCATTGTCAAGCGAACAAAAGAAAAAATATCCCTACTTGCACTTAGGTCTAGTACAAGTAGCAGTCAAACCCCTAATCAGAGAAGGTCTAAACATCTCTACCCTCTTATGCCTACGTGACGCTAGACACAAAGACTTTGAAGACTCGCTTCATGGCATTCTTGAAGCTGGTTTACATGACGGTCCAGTCTACTTTGACTGTTTCCTAAACTTCACAATTGCAGCTAATGACCCAAATGCATTAGATGCACTTACATTAAATTTTATGCTATACAACTGTAATATGAAACCAGGATCTATACCTGTCGCATTGGTTTATAGAATCTACTATAAGGCGATGACTACAGTTTTAGATTCCAGAGCCCTCTATCAATCTAAGCCAGGAGAAACAATAGTTTTCCACATAGACCCAACCAAATCCAATATAAGAATACCAAAAACAATCAGATGGTCAGAAGTTACACTTCCACCTTCTTGGAAGCTAACTGCTGTAACCACACCAGAACCAATCCAAAACTCCCGAATGGAAACCATAATCCATCATCAGGAAGGAGATATTGAAATCATTCCTAGAAGAAACTCAATATCTAATCCCATAAGCTCTAATCCTATAATTACTGAACCAACTGAAAAATCCTTCAGCAGTTTTAGAAGTTCAGAAATCCCTGAATATAAACCACAAAAATTAAAAGAGATAAAAATTGAAGAAACATCCACACAACCATATTATGAGAACCAATCACCAGATCTCAGACATAGTCATGTCTTTCATGAGCCTCATAGCTCTAGAAGATCCGATGATCATTCTCAAAATATGTCTCCAACAGCTTCCCAGATGGAAGACTCATTAAATGTAATCACAAGAAATAAACTTAAAAAGAGGTTTGTAATCAATAAAGAACTAATAAATCAAGAATTTTATGCTAAGCATAATAAAAGAAAAAGAAAAATCTACTTTGATTTATATAAGGAGTCTGAAACTTTACAAATCAAAGAACAATATTATCAATGGATGAACCATAATAAAAGACAGATCTATTTTTTTGAATGGTTCAAAAAATTTCATAATCCAACCTTAAAACCTATTTGGAAATCTGGAAAAAAAATTAGAGAAAAAATTATTAAACAATCTAATTTCCCTCCAAAAGAAAAAATAGATATTATAGTAAAAGACAAAACAGTGACTGGAGCTCCTTACAAACATCGCCCAGACACTTCAATCCCTCCTAATGGAGAAGACATTAGGAAAATACATGAACAAATCAATTATACAAACAAAACATTAACATCAATCACAGATCATCTAAATAACCATCAAAAATCAAATCATAAAAAGGAAAAAACTAAAAAACCAAATGATAAACCAATCTTTAAACCACATGAAATTCCAAAAAATATCAAAGAAAAATTAAGACAGAAGGAAAAAGAAATCAAGGAATGGATTAATAATCAGTCTACTCCTCAATCTTCAAGGATAGGACTACAACTTGGAGAAGGAAGTAGCACTCCTGCTGCTCCGTTAAAGCAGAGCCAAACCATCCATGTACTTACACAAAAAAGTACATCCTCTTCATCAGATGAGTCTATGAATACAACCTCATCTAAACAATCTAATAAGATAGATAAATTATCCTTTAAACACCAATCCCAACCAAAATACGGATTAAAACCATATTATCCAAAGTTTACAACTCCTAATCTTTTATACGAAGAAAGGAACCAATTCACTCAATCTCAATATAATGGAAATACTATCTATGAATGGAACATAGATGGCAAATCTGAAAAACAAATAATCAATATATTACAAGAGATTACCATGGTCAGTACTGCTTACTCTACCAAAGCAAACTATACAGACCATGAACTAATCAATCTTCTTGTCATTGGGTTCACTGGCACACTCAAAGGCTGGTGGGATAACCAACTCTCTGACGATCAAAGAAATGAAATCTTA
>JAYJMB010001675.1:0-16301 GCA_036873735.1 Pouteria campechiana
GTACTTTTCCTTTTAATCAAGAGTTTTCTCCATTGTGGAGATGTAATTAGGACCACTTGTGGTCTGGGATGTGAACACACAATTTTTCTGATGTACGCAGCAAATGTAATCAATTGAGAAAAAATCAATAATAATGGAAAATCCTTTGGTATTTTCCAAAGGCGGCCAATTTCGGTCACGTCATTCCATTTGCATTTATTTCATCCTCATCATTTCTTGTGCCCGATCTCGACGAAACACCTCTGTTGCAAAAATAAAATGATAAGACTAAGAAACACACTAGGAAAATATAGTTGAAGTGATAGGGTGTGTAATATATTAAGAAATCAATGCAAACATATCACCATTTAAGTTTCAGAGGAAGAAAACACATAGATGTAGAATAAACTATTATTTTTACATGTTCAAAGAACAATTCAGAAGTTCTAGAGAAGTATGAAATCAAGTTTGAGAATTTCATAGGACACTTTAGAGGATACTTCTGAAGTCTTTGAGAATACCTAAGTTCAGCTCAAGGCACAAAACTATTTCAAAGGAAGTTAAAAAGGATAGCCTATCCATTTGAAGTCTGAAGTCAAGTTTGAAAAAATTGCAAAGTCTACTTCAGAGATCTCTAGCAGTGCCTAAATTAGATTCAAGCTCAAATCTATTTCAAAAGAATATCTAGAGGAAGGAATATGAATTTTAGAGGTGTGAAATTCTATCTGGCAACAATTTCAAACTTAGAAAAATTTTTAAAGGATCCTTCAGAGGAAGAATAGAGCTTTAGATTCATGAAAAACTAGCCATTAGTGGTAGTTGGGTTTGTCAATATTCAAAGGAAGCTTCAGAGGATGCAACTTGACCTTTAGAGTTTTGAAGAGGTCGCTGGAACAAATTTCTATTTGTAGAAAGCCTTTAAAGGAAGGAAGTTGCTTATAAAGAAGTTTAAAATTTATTACTATAATGGTAGCGGACATTGCCACTTGACCTTCAAAGTTATAAAACCAATTTTTAGAGTTCTGAAGAACTTATTTCCATTTTTTTTTTGTTTGAGTGAAATGCAAGCCATTGCAAACAATCAAAATTTTATCAAAAACACAAAAAATGGATATATCATCTTCCAAGGGATATAAATAAAAGATTAAAGCACTAAAAGAAGTTAGCTGAGTAATTAAGAGAGCATTAATGAGAATTTACAAAATTCTTCCAACCAAAAGTTTCAACTCCTTCTATGCGACATTTTGAATCAAAGCTCAAAAGCGAACATCTTTATCAAACTTTCATGTGCCTGAACATACTGTTATTTATTGATATTTATTACTTATTTCCTTATTCTTTGATTATGCACACATCTAATAAGTTATAGGTATTTTACTTGTTCAAGTTCTTTATTTTTTATAGTGTTTAGTCAAGTAAGGGGCTTGTAATATTAGTGTTCAATTTTAGCAAGTAAGAGAGTCTTGTTATTAATTGTAAGAGTTTGTTAGTGACTTCAAGAAAACTAACTCACGATTTGTGTTAGTGGAACCTAAGGTAGAAGAGGAAAATGTTTTATAGAAGTGTAGTAGGAACCCAGCACTGGTCGAACTACTAAAAAAGTTTGTATTCAGTATGTTGTGTGATATTTCCCATCTTTTCTAAGCACTATTTTTTTTAACTTGGCTAAAGTTTTTAAAAGATCAATTCACCCCCCTCCCCTCCAAGTTAAGCTACCATCTTTAAGGGACCAACAATTGGTATCAAAGCAGGCTTCACTTATTATTCTTTATCACTAATAATACATTTGATTTGTGAAGTGATCCCTATGCTAGTCTATTCCACAACATAGTTGCTAAGGAATAGTCTACTACTCTTCTACCATTTCTTTGGTGGAAAAAATTACGGGTATTGAAAGATGAGAATGCAAAATTTTCTTATAGCCATTGATTACCAGTTGTGTCTTATTATAATGAATGGTTAAATTGTCCTCAATATTGAAGATAAATATACTACTGAGGACATCCAAGAAGAAGAATGTGTTACAAAGGCAAAGAACTACTTCTATTGTGCCCTATCCTCATTTGAGTTTGAGAAAATCTCCTCATGTGACTCATCAAAAGAGATATGAGATAAATTACAAGTAGCACATGAAGGAATAAACTAGTTTAAGAAGACTAAGATTAACATACTTGTGCAGAAGTATAAGTACTTCATCATGAAGGATTCAGAAACTGTTTCTAACATGTTTAGCAGGTTCCAAAAGATCACTAATGGTTTGAAGAGCCTTCGTGAAAAATGTGATGAACCCAAGCTTGTAAAGAAGAACTTAAGGTCTCTGCCTAGGCATTGGATGCCTAAAGTGATAGCTACCAATGAGGCAAAAGACTTGGATATGATGACCGTTGAAGAACTCATGGGATCCTTTGTTGGTCCCATTCAAATGGTAGCTCAAGATGGGGGGTGAATTAAGTTTTTGAAAATTGTGGCCAAACTAAAAATCAAAGTGCTATAAATAAATGAAATAGATCATAAAACACAAAACACATGAATTTTTATGGTGTTTCGGTCCAAGCATGACACCTACTCCACTCTTTGATTTAGCTTCTCTTGCTGCACTCAAGTTCTACTAAGCACCTGTTGGTTTTACAAGCCCACTAACAAACTTTACAACCATTGATTTCAAAGCTCACTAACAAACTTTACACCAGTAGGTTTCTAAGTTCACCAACAAACTTATATAGACACAATCAGCAAACCCCTTGCTTGTTGTCCCAAATAATAAACAAAATTTACAATAGAATGTCGCTTACACAAGCATATTTGCATAGAGTTAAATGAGGAAGAAATTAAATGTAATATAGTGAGTATAAGAATTTCAGACTCCAAAAGATTTGGAAAGGAATAAGCTATGAATGTAGTTGGTGTGTTGCTCAGTGGAGTTGGAAGAAAACTTGAAGACTTGATTAAATGCTCTTTATTTGATTCTTTCTTAATTCTATTCATAACCTCTTGAATATCACTATTTACTCCTATACTTGCTTTCAAATCTTCCCATTAAGGTTGGTGGTGAGCATTGAATATAAGGGAATGTTCAAAACTATGACCATTGTACTGGCTTCACATCGTCTAGAATAAGCACATCTGGAGATGAGGAGACAAGGAAGAACACTTTGTCAGAAACTCCTATTGCTTGATGTCATTTATAGTTTTGCACTATCCGAAATAACATCGGACTAAATGAAGACTTCATGCGAATGATTCAAACTGACTTCATCCAAAATACTTTAGTCCATCTAAAGTAAATATTTTTGACTAACTAATATGGTGTGAAATATATAGCTGTGTGAATCTTAACTTTATCTTCTTCTTAAATTGAGTTGGCATTGTCTAAAATAAAATTTTGGCATGTATGAAACTTGTGTTCGCAATGTCTATTGCTTGGGACTGTCGTTTTCAAACATAGAGATGCATCTTCATATTTTAGCATTGTCTTATCTTGGCTTTGCGTCGAAGCTTAGCTTTGCAATGTCCTAACTTTGGTTTCACAATGTCTGAAGCTTTGATTGCATCCAATGCTCAGGCATCTGATTTGTTTCCTTCTTAACTATACTTTAACACACTTGAACCATGTCCGAAGCTAGTCTTTGAAACTTAATTGATGCTAGACATATCCTTCAACTATAATAAAGACTTGGAAGCTTGGACCTTGCATCTGAAACATTTCAAACGTTGTTCCATACATTGATCTTATTTCTATAGTTGCTATTCCTTTGAGCATTCAAGGTTTCTTCTTGATCGATTGGTGGATCTTGTGTTTGATATGATCTTGATTGTGCTGTCCATTTTTAATGCACACTTGGAGAATAACAGTCAGTACCTTAACCATTAACTCACATGATTTTGTTTATCTTCAAAACTCAGCTAGTTAGTTACATTCATAATCAAATCAAGCTGTTACATTCATAATCAAATCAACCTAAGTAAAGGAGGTTTGGATCAACAATCTTTTCCTTTTTTATGATGACAAAAAATTTGAGGGAATTACCTTTCAAAAGTAAATATAAAATGTGCAAAGCATATGAAAATTAGATAGAGATATTCTAATCATAATAAGACATACATAGCTCCCCTGACTAAATATATCATCCCTCCAAATGAATGCACTGTATTCTAATACATATTATTTCTCATACAATTTCTCTCTCTTTCTTATACAATTTCTTATTTTACTAATCATATATTTTCTCTCCCTTTTTTTCATAATTAAAAAGGCTTCGAGGTAAGAAAGTATGAAAGATACAAACTATGCAAAAAAGTATAACATATAAGTAAAACATAAAAATATTTCATTGTAATTAATTGTATTCCATTACAAACAGAGTTACATAAGATAAGTGTAGCAGATTATAGAGGTTTGAAAGAAAGTGTTGGTAGTGATAGGACAGGTTGCTATTAGAAGAGGATTGGGGTGGAGCCCAATTATGATGCTTTGAATAAGTCACGGGTGGAGGCATGCGTCCATTACTTTTGGGAAGGTCACATTGGAGGAGCGAAGGTTTTGGACGAGGGATGGGAAGGTGAGGAGAGAGAGAAGGGTGTCACTGCTGCTGTATTCTCTTTTGTCTTCTCTTCATTTGCCTCTAGCAGTGGTCGAGTTAGACTTAAGGCCATTTGACTTAAGTAAAGATGAATCTCATTATCTCTAAAGTTAATTTTAAAACATTTTAAGAGTATTGCTTTGTCGTTCATTCTTCCTTTCTGTCGAATACTTTCTTCTTCGAACTTTGATCTATATCTTCTTATGCTATCTCTGCTTTTGGACTTCTACCTCACTAACTTCATCTCTCCTTTTCTTCTTCTTCCCATGGCAATGAATGGGTTGGGGGTTAAAATAGGCATGTCATGGGAGGATAAAGAGGTCTTTAGAGGATTTGCAAGGGCAAGAGAAGAATGTTTGCTGAAAATATGTAAGTGATAAGAGTTCCAATGAAAGGGATTTAATTTTTGCAAAAAAATAAGGTGTCATCTTGGAAATGAAGATTTAGACATAGAAGATTATTATTTTGTACAATATGAAATAAGAGTTTTGGCTTTTCAGACAAACAGAAGAATTTTAGACAAGAGCAAAAATTTCATACAGTTTGAAGTTATAGCTTCAGAAGGGGAAGGACTCTGTCCAAAATAGAATGTTGGACGAAGTTCAAATATTATGAAGTGAGAATTCATAATGTCTAAAGGTGCATCTAAAACTACATCTAAGAAATATGAAATTCATTTCATTCAATCTAGCATAGCATCTATCTAACATATAGCATTTTAATAATTCAATAGAAAGAATAAACATTTAGATTATGTTAACATAAACATAACATGAAGATCATAAAATATGCATTATGCACATTGATCTATCATACCTAACTCCCTTCTAATCATGCAAAATCTTTCCTCTAGGAGAGGCTTAGTAAAAATGTTTGCTAACTGATTTTCAATTGGTACAAATTCTAAGTAAACATTATGATTCTAGATGTGATCTCTAATGAAATGATGCTTGATCTATATATGCTTAGATCTAGAATGCATAATTCGATTCTTGGCCAGATTTATAACACTAGTATTATCGGATCTAATGGGTATATCACTGAACTTCAAACCATAGTCACCCAGCTATTATTTCATCAAGAGAATCTGTGCACAACAACTACCACCTGCAACATATTTAACCTCTGTAGTTGATGATACAACAGACATCTTTGCTTCCTAAAAAATCATGAGATGATCATGCTTCCAAGAAAAATTGATATGTCCTTGAGGTACACTTTTTAGCTACTTTATATCCAGCAAAATTAGCATTAGAGTACCCAATTAACTCAAAATTTGAACCTTTTGGATACCATAAACCGAGGTTTGGAGTATCTAAGAGGTATCTAGAGATCCTTTTTTGCAGCAATAAGATGTGATTCTCTAGGACCTGATTGGAACTTAGATATATATAGACACTGAACATAATATCTAGCTTAGATGTTAAGATACAACAAAGATTCTACCATGCTTCTATAGAGTTTTTGATAAATTGGTTTACTTTTTCATCCTTGTCCATTTTGATGGAAGTACTCATTTGTGTTTCATATCTTCTTCCATCTTAAGGTTGAACATCTTTAGTAGATGTTTTGTATATTTGGCTTAGTGAATGAAGATTCCTTCTTTGATCTGCTTCACTTAAAGTCCTAGAAAGAAGTTTAACTCCCCCATCAAGCTCATCTCAAATTCTCCATGCATTATCTTAGAAAATTCTTGTCAAAAATTTTCATTAGTAGCTTGGAACACAATATTATTAGCATAAATTTTCATAATAAGAATATCATTCATAGAATGCTTAATGAAAAGTGTGGTATCTACTTTACCCATTGAAAATACTTTCTCAATTAGAAATCTCCTTAACCTCTAATACCATAATCTAGGAGCCTACTTTAATCCATAGAGGGCTTTCTTGAGTTTAAAGATATGGTTAGGATCATGATGGTCTTCTAACCCAAGGGCTTGTTTGTCACGCCTTGCCTTCCAAGGCTTGACTTATCATTTTAAACTATATTTCACTTCGAATTGTCCACTTTTAGGGTGGGGTGCTCTACCCAAAATTTGACAGAGCCTAAACTAAATAGATGAGTTTTCCACTTGTACAATTATATATTAATTAAAATATTTCAATGATACAATTTCTAGAAATAAACATCCACTTACCCACAGCCAAGAATCTGTATCACGCCACGATGACAATAACCTAACTTATTCCAAAATACATAATATGCACATTTTTCTATTATTATGACATGCCATGTGATTATATTTAATATACAATATTAAAATTTTCAATTACAATTATACAATGATCTTATCATTACACAAATATAGACAAAGGGGTACCAACCCCAATCCACCATACATCATAAGTCTTTAGACTTTCTCAGAAATCCTCTGCTTGACATGTCAACCAAAAATTTCAACAAGAAGGCATGAGTCTGGGCAACTCAGTAAGTAGAAAAATGTATTAACTAATAATTAATCCATAATAATCATATTTCATATCAAATAATCAATATTTCCAAATCAAAAGTTCCATGTTATTTTCAGCTAATCAAATAAGCTCATATTGAATTAATCTTTAATTTAAATATACAATAAAGGGATCTTCTCCATCCCTCATGTTAAACATCCATATCAATCCAAGATATCAAATATTCTAATCTAAGGGACACTTGATATCCCTAACAACCAAACAATATCAACTTAAATAAATATAGGATATCCACTATCTCCAAATCGAAGCATACATGCCCGGATTTCAAACAAATGGGATATACATTATCCCTATCCATTCAATGGAAACAAATGCCTACTTACCTCAAATTCTTAGCTCCAAACCATTCCTCCAACTTTATGCCTTTTCACCCTTCTCAGATCATCCTGTAAAGGGTAAAATCTCATTCATTACAAACATAGCATGAACTAGTTTCTTCCAAACCAATGAGTCTGATTTATGAATAAACTCATCTTTCTCAATAGAGAATCTTAAATAATTTCCTTATTTAACTATATGAAATTCAAATCCTTATACAACATAATTATTGTGCCATTAACCTCAATGATCAAAATAAATTAGCTAAATTAGCTAGTTAAGTGCTCAACTTGCCCAGTTTTTCACTTAAACACTTTATAGTCAAAATCCTTTTTAATCCAAATTGGGTCTTTGTCCAAAATTTAGATTTTTCAATCCCAAACAACCCAAACAAATCTCAAAATAGTTTAATTCATGTCTTAATCAATTTTTCCCATAATTATTACTTGGGAAAAATTACTGTTCATAGATTGGGTAGAAACCCTAGCAAGCCAAATCCATTGATTATCATGCCCAAATTACTATAATCAACGCATAAATCATTTCCCTGATGCTTAATGCAACATAAACTATGTAATCTCACCCTAATTCCTCCGTTCCCAATATCAATAAAACCCTAGTTTAGTAAAATCATAATTTTGGCTAAAGAAAAGCAACTTACTACCAAATCCATGCATGGTTGTCCCTCATGAGCAAGAATTCAAGGTTAAAACTCAAAGTACCACCTTACATTCGAAGAAAATCGGATCTGCATCCATTGCCCGTAGTGCAAACATTGAAACCCAAGCTGAGAAACATGCCAACTTGATTACCCATCTAAATTAAGTTATTTCCTAACTAATCAAGTAAGAAAATTGATTAAATGGGGTTTAGGAACATAGGAATGGCATTAGAGGACGAAATAGAATGGTGAAATGAAATTGAAATGGATTTTAGGCTTTAAAATGTTGCATTTTTTGGTGCTTTGACATGTCACTAGGCCTCTGTCGAGACATAGGAAACCTAAGTCGTGACACAGAGTTCATTGCCTACCTAATATTGTGACATAGACTTCCTGTGACACTGAATTCCTATGTGGCAACATTAACTTGCTGCCCATTCTAAGATGTTTTCATATTTCATCCATAACTTTCTCATACAATATCCAGATTGAGTGATTGTTTTCCATTGGATAGATGATTTCATGATCTACAACTGTCATGTTAAACATTCTTTCAAATTAGTTATGATCTATGTCCAAAGTCAATCACAATGAACCATTTTTCCAAATTTGCCTTTAACTTATGAAAAATCACTATAGTCCCCATTTTACATAAAACACTTCAAATTTTCCAATAATCACTTCCCACACATCACATACATGAAATAAGACTTTTTTATGCTATTTACCACTTTATTTGAAGTCAATTTCTAAAATTCACTCATTCAGTTGGTTTTAATCGAATTTCTTTGAATTTTTGTGCTATAATGACTTCACATGCCATTTTCATTCTAAAATGCATCCAAATCTTACACCAAGATTCCCCACACATCACATACCTAAAAGAAAAACTTTTGTACTATTTTATATCTCATTTGAGGTCAATTGCCAAAAATCACCTATTCAGTTCATATTCAGTTCATTTTAGCTAATTTTTTTGTCACGAATAACTCCATATGCCAGTTTTATTCCAAGTCACATCTAAAACTCAAACTAAAATTTCACACACATTATAATACACATAATGACTAGTTTAGGTTCTTTATATAACTCAAATACATGCTTTTGCTCAATTTCACCTGTTGATTTCTTTTCACATAACCTTCAACTTAATAGTTCAAAATTCAAAAATTGTCTCAAAAGTTTTATTCAATATCTCATACACATCACATTATACACAATAATCATGCTATATTAGCCATTCGAGTCATATACATGACTTTACTCAAAATCACTACTTAAGTTTTATTTCACTCAAAACTACTAATGAAGTCATTCTCTTTGTTAAATTTAATTTTTCATAACAAATTTCTTTATAAAATACTATGTATTACTTCAATTTCTCATTTTAATGAAATGTAAAGAATTTCTCCCAAATTTCAACACCACAAGTATTATGTTGTTCCACATAAAACTTCTTCATTAATAAAACCGTTCAAAAATGCAAATTTGACATTTATTTGGTAAAGTTTAAAATTCATATAAGATGCAAATGCTAAAAGCATTCTAATGGCTTCTATCCTTGCAATAGGGGCATATTACTCCTAAAAATTGATCACTTCTTCTTGACAATACCCCTTTGCTATCAACCTTACCTTGTTCCTCATTACTAAACTAGATTCATCTAGTTTATTCCTAAAGACCCATTTGGTTCCTATAACAGCTTCATGATCAGACCTTGAAACATAGAGGAAAAGTTACCACATACTTGGTTATATGACGATCTAGTCCTAACTCTATTAAACACATCACCAATTACTTCATTTTCATGATGAGCATGCATGAATATCCAATCTCTAGGAAGAAGAATTACCTCCCTTGTTTACCTCAAATGTGGATGATTCAAGTTGTCTATTTGCTCCCTTTGCTGTTTATATTTGTGGAGGTTGTATATATTTGTCTTGCACATTTAACTACTCCACTCTTTCTGTGAGTCTATCTACTTCATCATCAAAATTTCTTGTTCTTCTTGAACAGTAGTAGATTCATCAAATTAGACATGGATAGACTCTTCTACAAATCTACTACTCAAGTTGTAAACTCTAAAGGCCTTGTTAAAAGTGGAATAGCCAAGGAATATATCCCTTTATCAATTTTTCTATCAAATTTCCCAAGGTTTTCTTTTCCATTATTAAGAATGAAACATTTGTAGCCAAAAGTATGAAAATATGATATGTTAGGCATTTTTCCATGATACAATTTGAATGGAGTTTCGTTGAGTATTGACCTAGTTTTATTTCTATTGATAACAAAGCAGGCAGTATTCATCACTTTAACCCAAAGATTTTGTGGTAGATTATACTCACTCAACATGGTCTTTGCCATCAACAAAGTTCTATTCTTTCTGTCATCCACTCCATTCTGCTTGGGTGTTCTTGGTGCAAATAAGGTTTGAAAGATCCTATTATTTTCACAATAAGTTATGAACTTATGGTTTTTAAACTGTCCACCATGATCACTTCTAATTATAATAATATGAGAGCTTTGTTCATTTTGCACATGCTTATAAATATTTTAAGGAATGAAAAAGCTTCATCTTTGGATGTAAAAAACATTACCAAGGTATATCTACTATAGTCATCAACAATGACATATGTGTAATGTTTCCCTCCAAGACTCTTAGTTCTTGTTAGCATGTACTAGTCTTTTATGTCACAATAAGGGCTCATTATAACTAATAAGACACTTGTCTTGGATATCAAACAAGTCTTCTATAACACCAGTGGTGTTGAAATTTGGGAAAAATTCTTCATATTTCAGTAAAGTGAAGAATTGAAGTGATAAATAATGATTTATAAGGAAATTTGTTATGGAAAAATGAATTGAATAAAGAGAATGACTTCATTAGTAATTTTGAGTAAAAAGAACTTAAGTGGTGATTTTGAGTAAAGTCATGTATACGACCTAAATGACCAATGTAGTCTGATTATTATATATAATGTGATGTGTATGAGATATTGAATCAAAATTTGGAGATGAGTTTTCAATTTTGAACTATTGAGGTGAAACATAGTTATTATATGTAGTGTAATGTGTGTGAAATAATATTTTGAGTTTTAGATGCAACTTGGAATGGAAATGGTCTATTGAGTTATTTATGACAGAAAATTTGGTTAAAAAGAACTGAATAGGTGATTCTTGACAATTGACCTCACATGACATGAAAAATAACATGAACATATGTCATTACAATTATGTAATGTGTGGGAAGTGATTATTTGGAGATTTGAAGTGTTTTATGTAAAATGTGGAGTGTGGTGATTTTTCATAAGTGAAAAAGCTAAATTTGCAAAAATGGTTCATTGTAATTGAATTTGGACATGGATATTGGACTAATTTGAAAATTTTTTCAACATAAAAGTTATAGTTCATGGAATTTACTACCCAATGGAATAAAAATTACTTAATTTGGATATGGTATGAGAAAGTTATGGATGAAATACAAAAATATCTCAGAATGGGCAACAGGTTAATGTCGCGACACAGGAATTCAGTGTCGCGACACCAATGTTGCAACATAGGAAATCTATATCACAACATTAGCTAGGCAGTGAACTCTATGTTGTGACATAGGTTTCCTATGTCTCCACACCGGCCTGGTGACACGTCAGAGCACTAAAAAATACGACATTTTAAAGCCGTAAACCCATTTTAATTTTATTTCGCCATTCCATTTCATTCTCTAATGTCATTAGCATGTTCCTAAACTCTATTTAATCAATTTTCTTTCTTGATAAGTTAGGAAACAACTTTATTTAGATGGATAATCAAGGTGACATGTTTCTCATCTTGGGTTTCAATGTTTACATGATGGGTAATGGAAGAAGATCTGATTTTCTTCAAATGGAAGGTGCTACTTCAAGTTTTAACCTTGAAGTCTCACCCATGAGTGACAACCATGCATGGATTTGGCAGTAAGTGGCTTTTCTTTGGCCAAAATTATGAATTTACTGAATTAAGTTTTGTAAAAATTGTGAATAGTGGAATTAGGGTGAGATTACATAGTTTATGTTGCATTAATCATGGGGGAAATGATTTTATGGGTCGATTATATTGATTTGGGCATGATAGTGAACGATTTTGGCTTGCTAGGGTTTCTACCCAATCTATGAATAATAATTTTCCCCAATTTGGTAACTTATAAGTAATAATAATAGGGAAAATTGATTAAGACATAAATTAAACTATTTTAAGATTTGTTTGGGTTGTTTGGGATTAAAAAATCTGAATTTTAGACAAAGACCCAATTTGGTTTAAAAAGAATTTTGACTATAAAGTATTTAAGTGACAAATTGGGTGAGTTGAAGACTTAACTAGCTGATTTATGTTGATCATTGAGGTTAATGGCACAATAATTATGTTGTACAAGGATTTGGATTTCATATAGTTGAATATGGAAATTATTTAAGATTTTCTATTGAGAAAGATGAGTTTAGTTATAAATCATACTCATTGGTTTGGAAGAAACCAGTTCGAGCTATGTTTGTAATGAATGAGACTTTACCCTATATAGGATGATCTGAGAAGGATGAAATGTTGTAGAGTTGGAGGAATGGTTTAGAGCTAAGAATTTGAGGTAAGTAGGCATTTGTTTTCATTGGATGGCTGGGGATAATATTTATCCCCTTAGTTTAAAATTTGGGCATGTATGTTTGATTAAGGATAGTGGATATCCCATATTTGTTTAAGTTGATGTTGTTTGGTTATTATGGATATTAAGTATCCCCTAGATTGGAACATTTGATATTTTGGATTGATATGGATGTTTAATGTGAGGGATGGATAAGATCCCTTTGTCGTATATTTAAATTGAAGATTGATTCAATATAAGCTTATTTGATTGGATGGAAATAACATGGAACTCTTGATTTAGAAATAGTGATTATTTGATATAAAATATACTAATTATGAATTTATTATTGTTTAATACATTTTTCTACTTACTAGGTTGCCTGGACTCACACCTTCTTCTTTATTTATTTTTAGCTGACAAGCTAGGTGAAGATTTCCCAAACATAGATTGGAATTGTTGAGGAAGATTGAAGACTCTTTAATTATGGTATTTTAATTTGTAATTGGTTGTATAATTGCATTGTATTTGAAGGATTCAAATGATGCATAATAAGATATAATGGCATGTATTAATAATTTAATTATCAAGTTGTTAATGGATTTTTAGGAGGTAGATTGCCATAATGATTTTACCCAGATCTTGGGCTATGGGAATGTGTGTTAAATTATTATTTTATTTTGTTAGATAAATAATTATACAGGTTAAACCCTAATAAATTAGGGGATACTCTATCCTTTTTTTGAAGAAAATAGTTGAGTTCCAAAATGGAACACGAACACCCCCACCCTAAAAGTGGTAAATTTAGGTGAAATCCTAGTGTAAAATAATAAGCCGTGCCTTGGAAGGTGGGTCATGACAGAATGGTATCAAAGCCCATGAACTTATCTATGTGATAAGTTTAAGTTGAGAAGGGAGCCCAGAACCATGATGGCATTGGATTTTGAAAGAAATAGATAATGGCATGCCAATAAGAGCATATGAACTTTTGACAAATATGGAAGAATATAAAAGTGAAAGAAAAATGTCATTTGGATGTTAAAGGAGTGAGTAAGGGTATAAAGGCACTTTGAATTTTGGTATAAATGTTATTTGATATAAATGTTATCGAAGCAAATGGTTATGGTATAGTATTGATGATTTTGAAATGAAAGCAATATGGAAATGCAATGATGATCAAAATATGGTTGGATTCAGTATTTGATTAAGATGAAATGATAAAAACTTGTTATGATCACAGTAGCATAGCAAAAGCATGGTGATGCTTATATGCATTTCAATTACATGTTTGAAAGATGAAACTTTAAAGTCTTATGAATTTTAATTTGGTTTTTATGTTTAATCAATTATGATGGAATCACTGGATTCCTTTAGTTGAATTGGTTATGTGAACATTGTTGGCTATTTGATTACTTTGATTGGATGTGGTATGCAATGGCATGAGCCCCAGATGTGTATCTGGATAATGGCATGATATATTTGATACATGTAATTAAGTAAGAACTGAAAGAACTTTAAATGAATGGTATATTTAGAATTGGAGAATTCTTAATAGATTTTTGATAGCAATGAAGGGTATGTTTAAACATGATTGAATAACTTTGTTTGTGACTATATCGATGTGAATAAATTAGCATATGTGTCATAATTGTGTTATTTGAGATTGAATTTCTATAGGGATGAAATAAGTTGTTTTGACCGATAATATAATAGATGAATGTGTGTTTCGCTCCTCCCAAGAGTTGATATTGGATTTGAGTTATGGGTTTAAGTTGTTTTGGTTGTTATAATTGATAAATTTTGTATGCATGAACTATGATGAGTAAGATCAAACTTTGTGAAATATGAATTAAGGGAATGTTTGGATAGACGGATTATAATTGACATTTAACAAGTGTATATACACGGGCTTGATAATTTAATTTAGTAAGAAACTGAGATTTGCAATTGAATTAAGATTTGAAGGCATGCTTAGACTGGAATATGTTCAGAACTAACACTCAAATGCCTGCTTGGATTTGGATATTGGTGAGAATACCCTTATTATGGATAGAATTTTGAATAATTTTTGTTACGAATGAAACTTGGTATGTTTGCAATATGAAATTAAGTGATATGCCCTATAAGGCATTTGGGTTTGTGCAGTGATAGGATAATTGAAGTTAGGTATGGTGTCAGGATAATATAAAGATATGGCTAGGTTGGTTTGGATTTGGTTATTTGATTAGTTCTCGAATTGAGTTGATCATTAGTTATTTGATCAAGGTTTGGATATTTGTCTATTTGACATTGGCTATTTGATTGAGGCTTGAATGCATGACCAAGGTTCATGCTTGAATTTGGATGCCTCTTGGATTAGATTGATACGTATTTAAGGTTTTGATGCTTGCTAAATTTGATCATTGTATATTTGGGTTTGGATGCCTGCCAGGGTGGCTACTTTGGTTATTTGGGATTCCGCCCCTCTTCGGACTTTGTTTGGTTGTTGCCACCTTTTATGGCGAAGAGGCTTGATCAGCCTATTGTATGTGGACTCCTTTGCTTATTTCATGAGTGTGGATGGAGAACTTGTAGCTCCTTGGTTGCAATGAAGATGGGATACCATGTGGTCATGGATCTCACAACATTTGTAGCCGGATTGCAAGGATGGACCAGAATACACTGAGTAGTAAGGGAGTTGAGTCCATTTGTTTTGGATGTGGTTACCACCTAACTGTGGTTTAGACCACTTGGTTTGATTACGGTTGCCACTTGATTGTGGTTTAGACCACTTGGTTTGGATGTAGTTGCCACTTGATTGTGGTTTAGACCACTTTATTTGTGGCTAAGTCCACTTTGATGTAGGCTCCCAAGCAGGGTATTGGTTGGTGGTAGGCGAATTATGATGATTGATCGGGTATTGTGGTTGGAAATAATTTGAGGATGAAATTTTGATGGCTATGTGAATAGATGGTAGGAATATAGAACTTAAGGATGAGGCGGTTCTCATTTTTGATATGTTTTGTTTACTATAGTTATGATAATTGTTGAGATTGTAACTGAGGAATTGAATGTAATATGAAGGTTGTGTAAATTAAGAACAACAAAACATAATGTTCATTGTTAAAGTGATTGGGATCTGTATAACATCATAAGAGTGACGCAAGGAAGCGAGGTAAAAAAAAGAATAGTAAGTGATTTGGTTATCTTGCAGTATAATTTAGTGATAGCGTTAGTGTTAACCTCACAGAATTAGCACTTGAGTCCATTGGATAGTGTATTGGGTATATATTATTATGATCAGATTATATGAAAGGGAAGTCATAACTTGCCCAGAGTATCTTATGACTAAGGATTTGCAAGTCTATGTAAATTATAAATTGAGATAGTAATAATGAAAATTACTTGCTTTTGAAAGTTTTGGGGATGAAATGTTTTATGAGGTGTAACACCTGTGTTGTTCAAATTTGGAAAAAATTCTTTGCATTTTAGTAAAGTGAAGAATTGAAGTGATAAATAGTAATTTATAAAGAAATTTGTTATGAAAAATTGAATTGAATAAAGAGAATGATTTCATTAGTAATTTTGAGTAAAAAAGAACTTAAGTTGTGATTTTAAGTAAAGTCATGTATATGACTTGAATGACCAATGTAGCATGATTATTATATATAATGTGATGTGTATGAGATATTGAATCA